>JACXGI010015719.1:0-17009 GCA_016801175.1 Esox masquinongy | reverse complement strand
CAACCTGGGCTCTCAAAACACCTGAGCAGTGCCACAGACTGATCGACCCCATGCCACGCCGCATTGCTGCAGTAATTCAGGCAAAAGGAGCCCCAACTAAGTATTGAGTGCTGTACATGCTCATACTTTTCATGTTCATACTTTTCAGTTGGCCAACATTTCTAAAAATCCTTTTTTAGTATTAGTCCTAAGTAATATTATAATTTTCTGAGATACTGAATTTGGGATTTTCATTAGTTGTCAGTTATAATCAACACACTTAAAAGAAATGAACATTTGAAATATATCAGTCTGTTTGTAATGAATGAATATAATATAAAAGTTTCACTTTTTGAATGGAATTACTGAACTAAATCAACTTTTGGATGATATTCTAATTTTATGACCAGCACCTGTATGCCTCTCGAAAGGTCTGTGCATAGCCCAATCTGGGGTTCATGGTATTTTGCCAGTATATCACGACTAAGTGCTGTCTTCAGGCAATCAGTCACTCAGGCACAGGTAATTGCAGTCTCCGGGCGTTGTGACTAAGAACAGCTCCTAACCGTGATATATTGGTCGTATACCACACTCCCTCGTGCCTTATTGCTTACATATACCACAGTTATCAGCCAATTAGCTGATTAGGACTCAAACCACCCATTTTATAAGACGCTGCATACCAAGGGTATTATATAAACAAAATGTATTTTTTTTGTTCAGTTGGTAGAGTATGAAACTTGCAAAACATTTACATTTAAGTTATTTAGCACTCTTATCCAAAGCAGAAAACCCCTAGGTAATAAAGATGAATGACTTTTTCAGTTGAGTTAATTGTCTGAATCGGCCAATGAAATTGGAAGTCACGCCCAGTTGATTGTATTAACATGGCGAATGTAAATAGTGATGTCAGTACTAGGTTTTCTCCATGTAAAGTCCTCTAACCATCTCTATAGTGAGTGCAGACCAGAGTTCCCAGAAAATACATTCAAGATTTTGTAGTGCATATATATGAAATATATAGCACATTGGTAAGGCCTATTCATTTTTGGGATATGTTAAGGTGCAAATATATCCCCATATTGAGTCTTGATGTACGTAGTATACGGGATTAAACACGTTATGCATGCGATAAATATGAACAGCGCGATGATATGGATTTGCACATGCATAGAAATCACTATTCTTCTGTCATATGTGCGTGTCTGTATTTTTAACACGATGCAAGGGTCGAACTGATGAACAAGAATACAATACTAATTCCCTTGAAACACACCACCCACCGTGGCGGTGGGTTTGCTCAAATAAAGCAGCTGATGCTGTAGTGCTGGAAGAGATTCATACGACCGAACGGACTACAAGTCCCAAAGCCCTTTCAGCGCGTTTGAGGAATGTGGGGTCTATTTTTTGGGGACTTCCAGAACGATTCGGGTTTGAGCTCTGCTAGGGGATATTTCCTCGCCGAAGCACTTTCCGACCTGTCGAATTTAAGGCACGAAATATGTGCTTTTTCCCGGAGAAGAACCGCCCTTAAAAATATTTTGCCTAGGCTTCATAGCCTAACACCATGTATAGGCTCACATCTGGATTCCTCACCACACAGGCGCTGAAAACGACATAGCACGATGATAGCCTTATGCTCGTCGGGCTGTTTAATCTCCAACTCTGATACAATGTAGCCTAGAGTGGAAATGCATCTGATACATTTCGACAACGTGAGTGCTCTGAGGAAAACACATAGTAATACATGCATAACACATTAAATACGAATATGTTTTTGTTGGGAAGAGACAGCACATATGAAAATTGGTTTCGAGTTTCAGAAGCTGGCGAAATCAGAAGATTTACAAGGTATTAAAGGTAAGGTTTTGAATAATATTCCTTAAATTTTCACTCTAGCCTGTATAGAGCTCTAGCCTGTATGTTGAGTTTGAATGTATAGCCTCGACTTGTGAAATAATTACTAGATATTGGGGATACAGTCTATTTCTGTAGAATGCATGAATCGGTTGACGGCTGCATTCTAGCCATCCTGTTTGGTGGTCCCCTCACTGTCTGGTCCCCCATGCCGGAGATATATATCGCCTCTTTGTATCTTCCCAGCTAGCACATGACGTTCTGAGAACCACACGTTTGTCTTGCGGAGAGCTTAGTGGTCCGAGAGTTATTTAGCATACAACGTCCCTCAACTTTCTGGGATGGTGCATGATAGTAGTTTGACTTGGGAATATGATCAGCACATAAAGGAACTTCGTATTTAAATACTTTAACATAATGTTCCCTAAAATGTCAAACATGGTTAAATTTAATTAAAATGTTGGCAATGTTCTAGGAATGCTCTTTAACATTTAAATGTATGCAATTTAGTAGATTCTCTTATCCTAACCACTGGCAGTAGTGGGTGCGTACATTTTCACTTTGTTATGCTTCCAACTGGTTTGACATTCGGATAGTTGACGTAGTTCAGACAACACAGAGAAACAACTCTCTTTAGTGGACTATCGTATGACAGATCGTAAAGATTGGTATTATTCCATTCTAATGTTCCGATTGTTTATAGAATATTAACAAACAACGTTCTTCTTTTATGGGCATTTTCAGTTCACTTCAGCATGATATTTATTACAAGTGTGCTAATGGTTAGGGGTGGATCTTAGCTCTCAATTTTAAACAGGGTCTTGTTACATTTCTGAACCACATCCTACGATCTACCAGGTTCCTAAAATACAGAAGTGCCATGAAGGATAGAGGACAAGTGATTGGGTGAAGGGTTCTAGGAACACTTCCTATTTTTGTGTCTTTTCTTAATATTTATTGCCCATGATTCATGCATCTGACTTGCTACATCACATTTCAAGTGAAGCCTGGCTGCTCCAGCTCCTTCATTTTGCTGTAAACAGCTGCACATATTGAAATTAGGATTTTCAGCAGGACCTGGAAAAGTAAAAGATGGACAAACAGATTAGCCTGGTGGCTGTCTTTGTTTAGCTGTGACATTCCTCTTTTTGCTACTCCTGTCATTTGCCCAAGAAAGGGAGTGGCAAGAAGTAGAATGTTAACTTAACAGACTGGTATCCATGCTAACACAACATTGCTTACAATATTGTACATTTTGTCACATTCTCATTTAGAATCATGTGTTTGAGCATGAGGTGCCTTTACTTAAAACCAGTCTCATACACAGCAGTTTCTTTACTGAAGATTAGACAATCACTTTAGCCTATGTAATCATTGCACCTACATATTTACCAGTAGGCCTAATTGCACATAATCAAAAAAGCAAAAAGTGTTCTGGTAGAATTTCTACTTAACAGTCTAGGAATGCATGTATTGTCCTAACATTCTGTGAGCAACTTGTCAATACAAATCCCTGTCACCCAATTCTACGAAAGTCACTGCCTACATTCATGGGCAACAGCCTCAATGTTTCAGTTTGTGTCAGCTTGGCTATATGCCATGCCCTGTTTATAAATTCACTGTTTCTTTGTCGTTTTATACTCCCTGCTAAAAAGGACATTAATTAACATTAATTGTTTTGTCTAATTAACAGACACTGACACACAAACGTAGCACTGAGCTTGCTTTGTATAGTTGGAAAAGATTAGATACACAATAAGTTAGTGGAGTCTGTGGTTCCTGAACCATAAAGTGCTAAGGTCTTCAAATGTCTTGTTCTGAGATGACTCTGCGACACTGCTGGCTAAGACCTGTAGAGCAGCCTGCTATATTAAGGATGGATAAACCTTGTTCGTCACCAAAACACAATCACAATATTCCCGACAGACTCTGGAGAGGTATAGATTGTGGCATATCTTCCTCATAGGCATCCGTGCCAAGCATTTCTTCTATTTTTCACACTGCATTTCCAACCAGAAAGTCACTCAGTTCAACGCGTAGAACATGCTCACTTGACTGACGAGCTCCGTTAGCTTTTACAGGCGCCCGACCCACTTGAGAGAGTTGCTGGCGTGCGATGAGACTAGTAAATCTCTGCTGACGATGCCAACCCCAACCCCAGGCAATGCTTGGCCAGTATGTATCTCCACTTTGAACAGCAGCCACACATCAGTAAGTGGCACAGGTAAATCCCGAACACAGAGTCTAATAAACACCTTGGTACTTATGAAAGAGCACCTTGGACCACTGCCCCACACTGGAGCACAGACAATCAAAAAATGTTAAACCAATTCATCTTAACTCTTAAGTACTTTACTTATTTACTCACACCTCTAATCAACCGCTTTAAAATGTGGCTTCATTTAATATGTAAAGGTTTAATATTAAAGGTTTTTATGTTATACTTTAGAGGACATTTAGAAAGACTTCAGAAAGTGCTAGATAAGGAGAATTTTAGTCCACTCTAAAGTATTTTCCATTTGAGCACAACAAACATTCATCAATTTGATCTTTAACTAGGTTAATATGCATGATGTCACCTAGGGGATTCAAATACTAGCAGGAGTCCTATAGACACAGCTGTAACTAGGTTACTCACTTCTAAGGCCATACAGAGTGCTATTGAAGTGTGTCCAGTGAGAGTTCTAAGTAGGTTACTGTACAGAGCATCCAACTTTACAACCTCAAATAGGTTATTTCACGCAATTATTAAATTCCATAGCAACCTCCTAGCAAACATTATCTACATTGGCATGATGTGAATCCAATGCTGGCTAAAATATTGTCCCCATGTAGGCTGCCAACATTGGGCTAATGCAATTTTTTTCATCAGCCTCGCTTTGGCTCCCTAGCCATTTGCCCAACGTGGCCCACTGGGGGCAATCCATTTGTGGGGATGTGAGCCCTCACTTAGTCTGAAAAAAGTAATAACCAGGGTCTCAATGCAGTATGTATTGAATTAAATTACCATTTAATTCAATACATTTTGCATTGAGTTCAAGTCTTAAAGGTACACAGAGAATATGATACATTGTAGCAGAAAAGTCTATTATACATATTTAATTACAGGAGAAACTCTGAAAGTCACTAATTTTTTTCAAGTGAGGCAAAACGGCTGAACATGAGCATGATGGCAGACATTGAGATAAGTGTGATGCAAGACTTGGCTGTAATGGTCACATACAGCATCTGTCCATGTGCACTGGGTCATTTCACACTGTTATATTGTGGTAGCCAGTCTACCCACTAAATCAAATCAGGAGAAGTTCAGCTTTGTGGTTCGGTGCTTGTTAACCCACTATGCTGTTTAATTCGACATTTGTTGGTGCTAGTTGAACCTGCTCCAGAATGTAAAAAAGTATTTTTTTTCCATAGCATGCTCTCCACCAGAGAGGGTTTTTTCCTACATTTTTTAAAATGTCTGAGGGTGTTTTCACAGTTGAAAACAGAAGAGCAGACACACAACAAAGCTTGAAGAGGGATCCAATTTGTTTTCAGTACTTTTCTTGTCCCTCTGCAGCAGACATATGGAAAACAAAATGGTTGAAACATTGACTCACAGAAAACAACAATACGCATCGAACACTGTTGTCACTTCAGTTATAATATTATATCATGAAATTCCTGCCAGATATACCCAGCTCTTAGAACCAGTTTACATGATGAGAATCAATGCAAGAGAAAAGATGCCTTACTTTACATAATGATGATAATGTTGTTTACATGGGCATATAAGCAACTTGGCTTATCAATCAGAGTCCATTGTCCAGATTGTCTTTTCCAAGGCTGAATAATTTAGCAGATACAAACTATATTCAGCTACCCAAAGCAAGATAATAACAATAAGCTATTTGTCATTTTTTTCTCCACCTCAATCACTTTCGATAATTAGGCCAGGTATGAGTGTAGTCCATTTGAACATACATTTAACAAATTGACATCACAGACTAATATACATTTACATTGGAGATTTGTTCATGCTTCCTAAGACATTTTTAAACAATATGAATAAAGAGTCATAGCAATCGGTTCTTTCTTGTCACTGGTCTTACAATAAGCTTACTTTATATCTCCACACTAGCCCAGGAATCATACATTAAATCTTTGTATTTGTTTTTACCAACCAGAGGAAATAAGGAAATGTTTTTGTGTTCTGCTCTTCGTTTAAAGTGACCAGAGTCACAGTTTTCTGGCGAACTTCCCCAAATATAGTGGCCTCTCCCTGCAAAATGTGAAGGATGTTCCTTATTAGCCCTCAGAAAGAAGAACATTACTCAAGTTAAAGGGTTAGCAGCTGTTATTTCAATGTTTGCAAGAGACATATATTACTATTTGTTTTGTAGTATCCCTCTTTAAGAGGAGTGGCTTCTTTCTAGTTTTTAAAAGGACAGTGTACAGTTTGCATCCTTGAATATGACGGTTTATTAATCCTTGACAAATGATGACAACTTGACCATGACAAGGCTTGATCCATCCACACACGCTCACTCAGGGGGCAGAGAGAATACTCAGACCAACATCCAATGAGGGCCTGTCACTTGACAACATACAAGCAATCATATGCCTGCATTACATTTTGCACTAACCAGTTATCAGTATATGCGTCCTTATACCAACTATGCACCGTATACATAGTCACCTTATGCTGTTGAGTTCTTATACACAGCATGGATCTTTTTCAATTTTTAGGCTACATATGATGTCATTTATTTGTTCACCCAGTTGGAATCCTGCTTGGTGATCTATTATCCAACATTTAGGGTGGTATTGCTTGAACTGTGAGCAGCACCTGTGAAACGTTTTGTCTTCACACTTCAGTGCCTCCATGGTGGCTTCTCTGGAAAACTGGCATACACTACCTTGGAAAGTAACGGCTTGAGAGAGGGATTTTTACTTGAAAATTGACTGACACTTGAGTAGTCTTTGATACCATTCAAACAATATATTGTAGTGTAATACAGCCTTAAGTCGTACATGGTCCCTCTTTACGATAACTTGGCATATATTTATACCTACAGGGGTTCCAATGCGTTTGTGGTTGTGCTTGTTTGCATGTGTGTGTTTGCATGTTTATGTGTGCATCCAGTCCAAGGACTCCTAACAGATGGGATAGTCTCCTAGCAGAAGCTGCCATCAAATCAGCTTACACAGAAATGTGATGGCTTTGTGCAGTCAGGCTTTTGATCCTGTCAGTAACAAGTTGGTTCCCACCTGGGATATTTGGTGTGTGCTGAACTCTGGCAGAAGTGGAGACGCTTCCTGAATCTAATATCCCATTTCTCCCACACACACCCTATCTTATAGACAACCACTGTTTCTCTTTTTCGTTGGCTAATTGCGAATGCTGCTCACTGAATTGTCTCATGGGTTTTTACAACATTCACTGCATTTGCATTTCCGTCCTGTTTCAAGGTAATCGACTTATACTACACTATATCATGCCCACTGTTTTCTGAGTGGCAGTGGGTGAGCCGGCCAGGGGTTAACTGGCACGTCCAGCCCAGACTAGCTGAGGTTGCGTTCCACAGTGTGACCGTTGCTTTCCACTGGATGGATAGGCTCTGCGGTGGGTACTGGCATTGGCCCCAGACTTGGGCAGTCCGTGAGAACCTTCACTGGTCCCACACTGGCAGGAAGACAGACAGAGGGAGAGGGACGTCAGGCAGGAACATTACATTGCCTTAGTGAGTAATGAAGATGTCATTATTAGATTTGATATGAGGCGAGGTTGGACAATTTCCGTTTCTTCTTAATTCTATCCCTACGCAGCTTTCATACCATGCACACGTTTTCGCAAATGTTGTTAAGTACAGCTAAAAATAACATGTTACACAACCCTCTTTAAACAACAATTAAAATGCCCAAAATAATGCCCTGCCTTGCAGGCTTAACTGGATAATAATATGTGGAGACTCAAAATAATTTTATAGTCCATTTTCTGAGGACTCACACTAAAATGTTCCGCTGCACTGTCGTTTATGTTTCTGTCAGTGAGACTCCTTTCATTGCAGTCATTAGGAGATGTCAAAATGAAAGATGTTGAACAAAACACAATTATTGTCAATTTGCTCATCGTCACTTTACCTACTGGGATTCCGCTTCTGGCCCAGACCATAGGTTTCAGATGATTCAGGGGAGTCTGTTCATATCCAGACGTGTTTTGCGGAGAAAAAAAGAAATGTCCCTGGGCACAGTGTTTGCCCGGAACAAGGACTCTGAGTAGCCATGCAAGTGAGACAATGCACTGTGGTTATGAGGGGAGATCCATTGTCTGCCTGCTAAGGGCTTTCTCCTCCCAGACAGTGACCAGGGTAGCTGCATTACAGCCTGGAGCACAGCAGAGCGCTGAGCTGACTCACACACTTAGCAGCAGCTGGTCACTTCTTAGAGAACATACCTCCAAGCTGGGATATATTTAACATGACTTTACAAGAGAAGGAGGAGGAAAGAAGGAACAGAAAGTACTATGGAGGAGGAGAGGTGGAATAAGAAGCATTATGGATGAAGAAGAGAGAAGGACTAACAGTAAGCGTTATGGATCAGGAGACCTGTGGTTTGTAGTTTTCTATCGTTGTGTCAAACTTTATTTAACAGTCCACTGGAGCTGACCTTGATCTAATAGTCCACTGGAGCTGACCTTCATCCAATAGTCCACTGGAGCTGACCTTGATCCAATAGTCCCCTGGACCTGACCTTGATCCAATAGTCCCCTGGAGCTGACATTGATCCAATAGTCCTCTGGAGCTGACCTTGATCCAGTAGTACCCTGGAGATTACCTTGATCCAATAGTCCTCTGGAGCTGACCTTGATCCAGTAGTCCTCTGGAGATGACCTTAAACTGTCTAATTGTCTTCTGGATGGACCTTCAACAGTTTTATATTCCACTAAAATGGATCTTAAACTGTGAGTAATAGTCCTCAGGACTGGATCTTAATCTAATTGTCCTCTGGAGCTGAACCTCAAACAGTTCAATAGTCCTCTGGAAATGACCTGAAACAAACACAATCAATATTGCCTTTAATACATACCCAGAAGTATACTTGTATACTTTCTGGTGTAAAAGTGCTGTTAGTGGCAATAGACATATAGGGAAAGAATACATAATAGGGAAAGACTACACAAAATCTACTGGAGTCAACATACTTACATTTATGTGCAACTTGTGTGTATACTTACATTTAAGTGCTAACTTGTGTGCATATGGAGTAAAGGAATATGAAAAATAAGAGTGTATACAATGTATAGGATAGTCATTTACAGTTATTTACACTTTATGTGCACATTTACAGATTTACAGTTTGATCCAGATCCCTCAAACTCAGCTCTGGACCTCTAGTTCCACTCCATTGTTTTCATTGCTATCCTCTAATCAGGGTCATATTTAGACCTAGGATACGCGGTGGGTGCAGTTAATGATAAGGTAGAACAGAAAACCGGCAGACTAAAGACCTTGTAGGGTAAGAGTTGAATACTCCTGATCTTGGTAATATATACATTGATCCTGATAAGGGGAGAGGAAAAGTATAACAGTGCAGCTATTTAATTTGCAGTTCACAGTAAGGGGTTTGATGTGGCTGGCGTGGTCCTCTGTTTAGGGCAGATGGCTGGTTATTGAGGACCACAGCAGAGGAACATAAACATTTTAGGTGGAAGGATTTTGAAGTCCTGATTGACTTGTGCTGCATACCTGCCCTCTACCTGCCAGAGGATCAGATTTGGAACAGTGGGTGACTCAGTTTATCTCCGCAGTGCGCAGAGACAGACCCAAATCACATTTCGTTTTTCAGGTGGTTGTACGTGGTACATCCGCTGGAGTGCCTTCATGATGATCACTGTGATGTTTGCTGGAGTGCCTTCATGATCATCCTGAGTTTGCGGGAGATGATGGACACTAGGAATTCAAATGAAGAACTAACAGCTGTTAACATCAAGGTGTAGAGGTCAGGTTTGGGGGGCCTTTTTAGAATCAACCACCATTTCTACTGGTTTGTCCAACAATACTCTAACTGCCCTTAAACAGTCCAATAGTCCAGTGGAATGGACTTTAAACAAAGGCTAACAGTCCTCTGGCTCTGTCTGAATCCCCCAACCAGAATCTACTCATATTAGCATGGACCACAGAGACACTTGAATGCTCTGTACAATTTTTGTGTCTGTCTTTAAAAATCCTCTTTTTTGCATTCATTATTAAAAATTATTCCATAGATTTGCTGATGCTGTGTGCACACATGCAGCTTTCAAACACAAGACAATTAAAAGGGATATCTCTCGTTACCGTATAGGGGAAAGAGTTTTACTGAAGAAAAGGCTTACTGTTGGTTACAAAATGTCAGCCTGTTATTTCACAGTGATTTCCAAACCCCCAGGTCCAGTTGATCCATTAAAGATGAAATTTGATTAGGCCCTTGAAGTCACAGCGGTTTCAGTGAATGAATCTACAGAGATGAGCCAACACAATGTCAGTATGGCTCCTTCAGTCCACAGAATAAGCGATCCACCATAAAGCCTGAAACCAGCAGCCTTCTTTTCCTTAAGGCTGCTACACAGTGATGTCCCGCTAATTATATTTCTCTCATCCTTTATTGTTTCGACATTGTCATGGCAGCCAGTTTTGAGCCCATGTTTCCAGGGCAACAGAGGCGCCACCCACCTCCCTATGCAGACAATCGGAACAGAGATGAAAGTGTGTGTATGTGCGCACGCATGGAATGTTGAAAGACCATTCATTTGTCCAGCTTTGAGAGTTAAGAGCATATTCCATCAACATACATCGAATATGGTTCCAACGTGCATAGAAAATTTGATAATAATACTCTTGACATATTTGATTGCTACTTTCCAGTGTCCAAGAGCATTTAAAACATTAGGACATCATCCCCTGAGGATGTTTTTCTTGTTCCTGACTTGTTTCAGGGTTGTCCCTGTTTTGACTGTTGGCAAGGTTAGGAATATTTACAAACCCACTCACACTCAAAATGCGTTCAGCATATGTACCTTAACCATATTTTGTTTAACTAATGTGAAGAGAACATGATAGAATATTCTCCTAACCCTCAGAAAACTGAACAATGAAATATTCTTGCAATCTCCCAATATTAATATTGGTAAACTGAACATGTTAACCATCTTATGGGTTGTTTTTTTTTCATCAAGGGAATGGTCTGTTGGAATGAAAGTGACGAGTGAAAGTGTTTGTTAATGACTTAATTTGACTATTAAGGGAACATTCTCTCATAGGAAGGTTTGGTGTCAGCTGGTTGTTGACTGAATTCAAATCAGTCTCATCTCCATATGTTTGACTGTAATTTGAGAGCGTGTTGTGTTCACGTGCAGTGAGAGCCAAATAAATCTTATCTGACAATATCTGTTGATGTTTATTTTTAGATTTCAAACAATTTAGTTTGGCGTCACTGTGATTCGGAAAGAAACTCTGTAGTCATCCTGATGCTCCGTTCTTGCGCCGCAAAAGTTGAAGTCAGCTTCCATTGTAGTCAACTGTCATGATTGTTTTTTTGGGATCAATGGCTGACTTGTTATATACAAGTTCATCTCAAAGACACTTACAGATGCTGAGCAGCTTTAAGGAGCAAATGCAACGCGAGGCTTGCTGGTGAACATGTAATGAAAAATTCATTCTTTTAATTGGAAACAAAGCAAGGCATTATCAGAGCTTTAGCGGCACGCCCACACGTGCAATCACAGTGCCCATAATTTAATCTGAAGCTGAGGCAGCAGCATCCAGCAGCCATAGCCACCTGTTCAGCTCAGTGGAGCCAGGCTGCTGTTCCACTGCCGTTGTGTACTCTACTGATCTCTTCTTCCTGGGTATTAGTGGGTGCTGCATGCTATTGTTCTCTGTATTTTCTGGGATGGTTCCCAAGCTTTTTGGAAGCAGATTGACAAGGCTAGGCTGGCCCATTTGTAAACACTGAAATGTTTGGGGATCAACTGTCTTTTCTGTAGTCCTTCCATGTCTTTCTGTAAATCTGATTTAGTGAGGGTTCCACACGTCTGCCCAATCACACAGGAGCAGTCAGTCTGTGGAGTACTGTACGTAACCATGGAAACCTGAAGTCTTCTCTTGTCAAAAGCAATGACATTTTTCATTGTGTGCCAAAGTTTTTCATTGTGTGCCAAACACTGATCCCTCAGTGTTAGCATGAGATCTGATATTTCTGTAAATGGTTCTTCTGTTACCAAAGAATCAATAACAACAGGTTACTGTTAAAGCACAACTATATACAGTATCTCACAAAAGTGAGTACACCCCTCACATTTTTGTAAATATTTGATTATATCTTTTCATGTGACAACACTGACACTTTGCTACAATGTAAAGTAGTGAGTGTACAGCTTGAATAACAGTGTAAATTTGCTGTCCCCTCAAAATAACACAACACACAGCCATTAATGTCTAAACCGCTGGCAACAAAAGTGAGTACACCCCTAAGTGAAAATGTCCAAATTGGGCCCAAAGTGTCAATATTTTGTGTGGCCACCATTATTTTCCAGCACTGCCTTAACCCTCTTGGGCATGGAGTTCACCAGCTTCACAGGTTGCCACTGGAATCCTCTTCCACTCCTCCATGACGACATCACGGAGCTGGTGGATGTAAGAGACCTTGCGCTCCTCTACCTTCCGTTTGAGGATGCCCCACAGACGCTCAGTAGGGTTTAGGTCTGGAGACATGCTTGGCCAGTCCATCACCTTTACCCTCAGCTTCTTTAGCAAGGCAGTGGTTGTCTTGGAGGTGTGTTTGGGGTCGTTATCATGTAACGACCCCAAACATATTGCCCTGCGGCCCAGCCTCCGAAGGGAGGGGATCATGCTCTGCTTCAGTATGTCAGTACATGTTGGCATTCATGGTTCCCTCAATGAACTGTAGCTCCCCAGTGCCGGCAGCACTCATGCAGCCCCAGACCATGACACTCCCACCACCATGCTTGACTGTAGGCAAGACACACTTGTCTTTGTACTCCTCACCTGGTTGCCGCCACACAGGCTTGACCCCATCTGAATCAAATAAGTTTATCTTGGTCTCATCAGACCACAGATTCCAGTAATCCATGTAATGTACTCACTTTTGTGAGAAACTGTATCTATGTAAGGCCTACTTATTATTGTCTAGTCACCATGCAACATCATTTGGCTGTTGTCCCTTACTTTCTACATGTCATTTCTGGTCTTTGTCAGCCCAATGACTTGGCCGTACTGCAAAGGCTGTCTCCTTTCATCTAGAATCACCGGTCCCCAAAGAGGCCCAAGGGTAGTAGTGCCTGTTGTGCCCTGATAGACAGAGAGGCAGAGGAGGTTTGGCTGAACGTAATGTATAACAGAAAACATGAAGAAGCAGAGAACGAAAGTGAGTTCAGGTGGAGGCAGGAGAGTAAGGAAGATGGATGGAACAAATTAATTGTGTTTGAGTTGATATGCAGCTAATGAATTGGGTTTTGTTTCCGGTTGTTTCCGTTTGGTGATGTGGCCACGGAAAAGCCTTGACAAGCATGATACCACAAATGAAACATTTGATTAACATAATTATTCAAGGCCATTCTGTGTCTGGTAGGGTATGATTAATCTTATTTTATAAAGACTGAGAGGCTCAGACAAAGAGTCTTTCTTTATAACAGACACAATACCTCGAATTGCACCCGAGCTTTAAACTCAGACACTTTAATAAAGTCATTCTGAGGTAAATGTCAGTATTTCTCCACCAATCACCATGACGCCTGTGTGCTATAAATGCACAGACTATTGATTCACCACATTTCTCTCTTATCTCTCTCTGCCTGTCTAGGTATCCATCACTTCAGAAGAACCGGGATCTGGAAACTAGGAGATTGGAAGAAGGAACCATTGTATCTATCCCCCATATATTTACTGGTGTCCAAGACACACACACGCACACATCTCCAAGGACCAGCTAATAGAAGAACTAAACCAATTTGTAGGGCAGTAGACGGTCACTGGCCATAAGGTGGGCAACCGGTTGGCAGGGAGAGGGGAGTGAGTGGGCAACCGCGGCACCGAGATTACAGATTAGAAGATTAAGGATAGCAGAAGGTCAGGGCACATCCTGACAAAATCTACACTTCTACCAACACCACACCGTAGAATTCAATTAAACCCCACATCTCCTGGCAGACTGTGGCCTCAAAACACACACACTAAGAATCTTCACTGGTAGACAGCTGCTGAGCTCCCTTTCTTTCCCTGCTGTCCTGTTTCATGACCAGGGGCAGCTGGAGTGATGGGATTTTTTCCGTTTGATTGGTTTGTCTTTTTTCAACCCAGACACTCACTGCCTTAGCGTTCCTTGGGGAGCATTCATCGGTAAGCTGTTTGGAGGTTGTCATATCTGCTTTTCTTAAGACCCTGTGGCAATCCTCTTTGACATTACGGTCAGAATGCTTTGATTACTTTGGAGGTTTTACAGTTTGCTTTCTCCCCTGCTGACGGTCCCACAGACCTTTTGAGGTTGTTCCGTGAACAATTCGCACCCTGTTATAGACGCCCCCTCCCATCAATCCAACTTGGCATGTCGAGAGGGCTCCATCTACAGACACCCACTCACAGAACCTGGACCCGCAGTGTCAGAAGGGAGATGTTCAGTGTGGCACCACAGGAAGCACACTCACAGCCTCTCTTCCATGTAGACTACAGGGCACCAGGCCTGGTGTTTCAGAGGAGAACGGTCACACACGGACACACGGAGTAGCTCAGCTCTATTCTCTAAGTCTCAGAATCTTAGCAGTGGATCTTCCGCCATAAGAGCTGTAGCAGCGAAAATAAAAGTGAAGAGAGAGCAAAAAGAAAAGAATCAAAAGAGGGCGGGGCGGATACGTGTTATTTGTTCAGGATGACTAGAGACTCGAAGGAGCTTCTTTCATACCAGCCTGCCTGCAGTCTCCACCCTCTTTCACCCTCCTCTTCCACCCTGCTCCTCGGTCCAGCCTGCTAGAGTGTATCACCCGCTGTTTCAGCACTTCACAGAGGACCTCCAAACGCCAGGTGTGGACAAATCAAACGGAAGTCTGAGATGATACTAATAACTTAATAACTCACTACCTGTCTTGCAGCATGGATGTAACCCTAGACGAATACGCCTGTTAACACTGCGCAGCAGTTTATCAGACTCTGAAAAAGTACTGTTTGTGTGGGGGTTTGCCATCATTTTATATGTGCAGACAGACAGCCTGCTGGAGCTCCCACTCAGGACTGGAGCGGCGCTGCGAGAGGAGAGTCTGTGCCGGCTGGAGGGTGTGAAGAGAGACAGCTGAGTGCGGGGAGACGGACCCTTGGGGAAGCAACAGATTCAGCTCCAGTGGGGGATACTGAGAGACTCACTGTGGAGAGGCAGCTCTTCCTCGACTTCTCTCTGCGCGTCGGCCCGGGAGCGCGTTCTCTCTGAGCCAGCGCAAGCTAGCCAGCACGCTGAGTGGAGCTGAAGCCGACAGGGTGGAGGCCGTGGCAGGGGGCGGCCCATGGCAGTGGGGGGGTCGGACGCCGTCCGTCAACCAGCACCGGGAGGGGCGCTGGGGATTTGGCTGGGTGTGGGGCACCCCTGGGGGACCCAGGGCCCAGAGGTCAGGAAAGCCGAGGCCCTGGCTGACCGGTGGGTCCAGCATGGAGCGGGGGGGACGGCCAGGGGCCAGCGGAGGTGGAGGAGGGGGCATGCGGTGCTCACTGAGGGTGTGGGTGCTGCTGGGTTCCCTGGGCCTTGTCTTTCTCACCTCCCTCTTCTTCTCCGTCTCCCTGAGGGGGGGTGTGGGCCTGCCCTACCTGGACCCCCCTGGGTGGGAGGAGTCCCGGCGAGTCAAGCTGGTGCCTAACTACGCAGGTGCCCACAGGCTCCACCCCCTGGAGGGCATTCAGCAGCAGAAGACGTGTGCCTGCCCGCGCTGTGTGGGGGACCCCGGGGTGTCGGACTGGTTCGATGAGAACTATGACCCGGACATCTCCCCCGTGTGGACACGGGACAACATCCAGCTGCCTTCAGACGTCTACTACTGGTGGGTGGTAAGTGGTCCAGATCAACGCCGCCTGTGTCTGTTCTTCTGGCTCCTCTGGAAAGAATGAGAGCAGCTCTGTCCAGGAGTGGACCGTTTGGGTCTGTCAGAGGACACTGAGTAGTGTCTAAAAATGAAAAGTGACAATTTATACAGCTGAAAAAGTTAAATGGTAAAACGAATGAGTTGCAGCTGGGACAGGCAAGCTTAGGTAGTTACGTAGCTGAGAGAGGCTGTTATTTTTAACAGACATGAACACTAAAGTGGTGTAAGGGGTATGAAGGTATGAGAGAGCTGTGCTGTGAAAAGTAGCATTAAGAAAAATGTAATGAGTTTGTGTCTGGGTAGAAGAAGGTATTTAAAATATCTTCCTGTAGTTGCTGGCCTGCCTTAACATATATTATAAGATGAGGCTTCAAACAGAGGGACCAGCCTGTCAAGCCTGTAAGTGATGTAAAATAAATGAGCTGGTTAAAAGATTAAATTAGAGAAGATGATCTAATAAAGTAGGGTCGCAGAAAATCTGAAAGAGGACATAGAGTAGGGTTAACGCGTCTCTCAGCATAAAAAGTTTTTAAGATGGTTAGAAAACTTTAGAAACGTATCTGTCATGGTATTGGCCAGTCTTTGAGCAGAGTGATGGCCTTGCGTGAGATTTAAGGTAGAGGGCGTTTTCTATCCAAGGGATCCTGAGAGGAGTGGGGCAGTAAAGATACTGTTTGGCAGCAGTGGCACCCAATGAAAATCTGCCAAGAATTAGTGACCCTGCAGAAAGCCTCTGTGCTGTGCCAGGTGTTGGCATTCAGGAGACAGAAGGGGAGCAGGGGATCTGGCGGAAGGGAGAGAGAGGGACCAGAATGAGGGCCGTGCAGGAGAAACAGTGTTGGAGGAGCAAGAGATCTGGCGGACGGGAGAGAGAGAGGGACCAGAACGAGAGCCGTGCAGGAGAAACAGTGTTGGAGGAGCCGGGGATCTCGCGGAAGGGAGAGAGAGGGAGCAGAACAAGGGCCGTTCAGGAGAAACAGTATTGGGGAGGGGTGGATGGAGAGAGTGGCTGTGAGGGGACATAGAGAGTGATAGAGAGAGAAAAAGGGTTGTGTGTGTGTGTGTGTGTGTGTGTGTG
>JACXGI010015717.1:0-17115 GCA_016801175.1 Esox masquinongy | reverse complement strand
AGTGGGGAAACAGAGCTAGTCTCCCACTCCTCTCTCCTCTAGTTTGGAAACAGAGCCACTCTCCCAGTCCTCTCTCCTCTAGTGGGCAAAACATAGTTACCTGCTCCCTCAGTCAGCAGGGGATGAAAGTGTGATGCTGATTGATTTGACAGCCACACCTTCCTAAGCCCATTGAAGTCAACTGTGCTGGAGTTCACTTTAAAGCCAGTGGGACTTGCTCCAGGCTGACTACCTGTCTTGTGCTGCTACTGGGTTGAGTGTATGACGGGGCTTCCACAATCAGTGTTTTGTTCTACAAGATTTTATTCTACACTGACAATTTTATGTATGCTTGTAAACCCTTCACTGTGCCTTTCTACAAGCTCTGAAATTCAACACACTGATGTTCCAACCAAAGCTGGATTTAATCCCGCAGTGAAGCCAGCTCAGTGGAGAAAGCACTGAACTACTCTGTTTCTGCTGCCACTGCATCGTTTTGCTGGCCCTCATTACGTTTCATGTTACGCCACTGGAAATCCTAGAGATAATAAATATAATTACTGTTGCTGTAGGGGACGAGGGAGACACTTGAAATATTGGCCTACAACAACCAGGCCAATTAATCACCCTGGTACTTTAGATAATAAAATAAGAAAATTTTTTGGAGAAGAGCAACATTATTGAATTGACTGAATGGATATGGACGTCTTTGCTTTGTCAGTTTGACTGCACGCATCTGCGTCATTTTGTCTCACCACACTAGTTGTTTAGCAGACGTCCAGTGGCGATGCGCTGAATAATAGATCCAGTCCGGTTGGCACGGGGCCAATGGGCTTTGCGTGAGAACGACGTGGGTAAAGGAGCCAACCTCTTTTTCATCTTCAGGAGAACTGATAAGGATCAAACACAAGGGCTGGCGGTCTGGACCTTCTGGTCTTTGAAGAGAAGGCCACGGTAAAGATGAGATAACTGAGGCCTGTCCTTTGAATAAAGCGGCGAGCAGCCACTGTGTGGATCTGTGTATTTGCTTACAAGGCTGCAGAAGAGTGTGTGACGCTGTTTCTGTGCTGTAGATATCTATCTGCTTTGGTCTGCCTTTGCTAACTGGACACATTGTCTAATAACAGTCATAACCCTTAAAGTGGATATCATATCAGAGTAATGCATTTTCTTCAATAACAGAGGATAATATTGTACAATTTGAGATTAGATGGAGGTGCTCACGGGCTTGTTAGTGAGTTCACTGGTGTTGAACTATGATAATACGTCATCATTCAAGGATGTTTAACCTACATTATCAAAGAAATCTAGTTTAGGGCTTTACTGAATGAACAAAAAGGACAAAATACAATATGAAGGTTTAGTAAATAGTTTGGGGAGGGCCTTGCCTCCGAGACAAGATCCTCTAAACCCGATGCTTTGATTGCATGTAGCAATCATGTCGTGTTCTAATAGATGGTGGTGGTGAGAAGTTGGAGGGTCACTGTTTTTTTGTTGTGAAAACCAACGTGGGGAATGTGAATTACTGTGCTCATTGGCTATAGGGCACTAGGCTACTGACAATCCACAGGGGCTCATTAATGGCAAAATAGGAGGGACGAATACATATTCATCAGGTCTCCCTATAATAAGTATATTTAATTTAACGTCTAGTTTATTGATATCGTCCGTGTTAATGTTTGCTGTATTGTAATGCATTCCATATCTGCTTTCTGTGTCTACAAGCCCCCCTGCTGGGGGACTACTGATTAAATTAAATAAATGAATCAGTAGTAAATTAGCTGTCTGCTGAATCAGGTGCAACACTTTCCTCCTTTGTGAGACTCTTGCTCCGTTGCACATTGTCTGTGAGAAAATAAATAGATACTAGCTAACGTGACTGTGCTGTTGACAACAGTCCTCAGTACCATAGCTGCTGTAAGAGTCATACATATGGCATGTAAATAGTTAATGAAGACTGCCCCCGTTGGTTACTGGTGTCTACGTGGGACAGGGTACAGTGCCTGCGCAGTCATGGTGCCATTGAACAGGTGTGTCAGACGCTCCAGAGAAACCCTTTTTACTGGGGCACTGTTTTGACATGTTATTATAAACACTGTTCAATATGTTACTTCTTTGTTTCATTGCGTTACTTCACCTTTGGTCGTTTATTAACATTAGAGGGTGCAGAAATATAGTCCGGACAGGCCTCAGCCTGTTAATTGCACACGCAAGCAGTCATTCATTCCTCACCAAACAACCAGCTGGAACATCACAACAGTCAACTCAAACGGCTTTCAAGAAACTGTTAGCGAAGTTTACGGATCAAACGCGATTGAAAGGCGCGGCGCAAGTTTTTGTAAAACAGCCGTCTATAAGACTTTGGTGGAGTAGGCCACGACAGAGAAATCCATAACCACCTGCCATGCCCATAAGAGAAAGTGCATGTATGAAGGAAAGGAAGCACTCCATTCTACTACCACATTGTTTTATTTTGTCCTCATAGTTGAACCACTGTTGTGCATTTTTACCTGATGGGTCCTGAACTCACAGAGGTGTTAAACTGTATTGACTTATGACTCCATTACCAGGTAATTGAATTCGATGAATCGTGTACACATAAGCCTGGGGGATTACATTCACAGTAAATTTACATAATCCTGATAATTTCTTACAGTTACGCTCTGAGGTTATCTATTTGCATCAGTGTGTTGATCAGACCAACGGCACTGGTCACCTCTATATGTTGAAGACAATTCGGATCTCTGAACCTCCCGCCTCAGTATTTCCTAGACAACTGAGGAAAATAAATAAAAGCTCTGACTTGGACAAATATTTTTCTAACTGTCTTCCAACTGTCTTCCAATTCCATATCATAAGCTCAGCACATCGCTAAAGCTCCAACTTCCTGACCTGAATGTCAGTGAAGATAGGATTTGGTTATCTATCTTTGGAGTTTCCAGTCTCATGAACACCCCATTTCCTCTGAATGACACCTGGGTCATGTACCACAGCGTGAAGAACCAGGATGTAGCTTGTTTTACACCAAATTGTCTGATATCTTGCTGTTTCTGTGGTATGTCCTTTTTCTCTCCTTTTCCATTTTTTTCCAGTTAAATTGGAGTCATAAGACAGACTGGTAGTGTTGTTGTCTTAAAGCCAGGAAACAGACAGACATTGCTTTCTGGTGGACTGACTGACTGACTAGTTGTCTGTCTGACTGTCTGACTAGCTGCCTGACAGACTCAGTCTGTCTAATGCAGAGAGGCTGGTTAGAGGCAGTGTTGGTGTGGTCACATGTCTGTCTGTGTCTCCGTCTGTGTGTCTGCCAAGTGCCTCCCAACATCTCAGCCACCAGGCACCAAACACATTTCCTTATTACCGGGGTGATTCAACTGGTTCCGTTGTTGGACTGTGCTGTGTGCATTTGGGGGAAGGAAGAACAGTTGTTGTCAAGGAGAGTCGAGCCGATTGAAGAAAGGAGACACGTGGAAGGAGAATTTTACGCAGGAAAGAGATCCAGACAGAAATAAAGATAATATGTGAATGTTTTGTCTGGAGCCTCGGGACAGTGAAAGCATGTGGGCTCCTGATGTTCTGCTTTTTCTACCGGAGAAAAGAGCTATCTCTGTCTAATCAATCAATGTCTGACCATAAGCTCCTCATCTCCTAACACTTCAAAAAGGTCCTCCTCCCACTAACACTCCCTAAACCTCACAGCTCCTCTGCAGGCTCTGAGGAGATCAGGGGTTGGGCATGCTGTTTAAAAAGCATACTGCTGCCCCCCAAATGCAACCTGATAGGATTTCCATAAAATGAACAGCTTGATATGAAGTGTTAGTCGACAAACCCACATTTGTTTAATGTCTTACTGGTTTACTGGTGTCATATCAATTTGTGTTTGACAAGATAGTTAACATGAATGCAATGCACTGTGAAGACTCATCATGGAGGACATAATAAGGGGCTATAAAAGCATGCAGAGCTCTGCTGCTCTTACTCATCACCAGCGATCAGTATCATGAGTTGCCTCACCGATCAGTTTTTGTCACTGTACCAACTGAGAAATTCTAAGTACGCAGTTATATACTGTATAATTGCTTTTCATTAGTATTATAACCTGAAACCGTTGTTGACATTGCTATGCCTATGTAATTGTCGGCGTAGTGCTGGCCAGCGTGACATTCTTCAGTGAGAAAATCCAATAGAGTACATACCATTAAAGACAATTAGAAAAGGCTACTTCCGCAGTAGCACCCAGTTTTACTCACTTCCTCTTTCTCTTTCTGTCGGTCTCCCTCTCTCTTAGGTCTGGGGTGCTCCTCTTCAGAATATCCTGCTCTTACATGGTAACAAAGACGGGAGATAGACAGGTATGCAGTGGAACCTTCTCTTTTCTGGGTTTTTTTTTTTTTACACAGCTCTATCTCTCATTAGGTCAAATATCTGTTTTACACTGCTCGATCTCTGATTAGATCAAATATGCTATTTTAAAAATATGCTAGATCTCTCGTTGGGTCAGATATCTATGTTTATTCCACCAACGACCAGGGTGAGGGGTGAATGCTGAAGGGGGGGAACGCAAGAGAGTGCAACTTTCGCTTCTCCTCACCTCCCTGTGCCGCAGTATTTAGATGTTGTGGTGAGAATGGTGAGAATATGGGGAAGTCGTCTGCCTGTTTGCCGGTCTGTCCATTTGCCTGTCTGTCTGTGTTTCAATGGCTGTCTGTATGTATTTCTGTCTGTCTCTGTCTGTCTGTAACCCACCGCCTGACAGAGTTTGCTTACTGGCAACACACAGCAACCACAGACACCGACAACGACGGACAGATTCGCTCTGGTGTGTTGACAGTTGAATATCAACCAGTGTGTGTGTCTGTGTATTAATCAGTATGTGAGTGTGTGTTGTGAGTGTGTGTGTGTGTGTGTGTGTGTGTACAGTAGTGGGACGTGTGTTTATGTTTCAGGGGTGTGTGATTGTGGGCACAGTGGGGTACAACCTAACGGCACGACATTAACTGAACCAGCTCTGTAGACTCACAGCACTTCCTGTATGGTTCCTCGTAGGGCTGAGTGATGGGACCATCGCCTAGCGACCATGTCAGAGAGCCTTGTTGATAGTGATGACATCATAATGTCAAAGAAGATGTTTTACTATTTCTGTACTTCACTCGCGCTGCCCGGTTCTGGCTAGTGCACATGCAAAGCAGTGAGCGACAAGCAGGGCAACAATACCAAATGGTCTATGTCCTTCATGTTCAGAATGTGGTAGTTAGACTATTAACCTAATGCAAGAGAAAATAAACATTATAGAAAGAACAAGTGCAGATAGAAGCGAGCAGCGCAATCCACCTAATGCAGTTAAATTTCATACAGTATTTTTTGCTACGTTTAATAATGAATTGCCCCAAAAAATAATTATTTGGGCATTATTTGGGCAATTCATTATTTGAGCAACATTTACTTAATCAAACTGGGAGTTTTAACTGCTGTCAGAAATCACTCCTTGCCGAACTAAACCCAAACCTAACCATAGGCTTTGGTAAATACAGGTGAAGTTAATGTGACCATGATGACACGTTAAACTTGTATAACAGCAAAGTATCTCCATTCAAGGTGTTAAAATATTGACTAAATTAGTAGACAGACAGAACCCTATTCATTAAGCATCGTTAACTAGCAAATGTTGTTTCAACAACAGTAGCCATGTCTAAACAGTACTATATACATTTTAGATAGCTAGCCAAATGTCTGAATAGTTAATTCCCACAGGCATTGTTTTCAATTAGCAAGTCTCAAATCAATTGCCATTTTAACATCATTTAGCCTTTATGTAAAAATAGTATATTTTATAAAGACTGCTATCTACAGATCTCAAAAGTTAGCTAACCTAGCCAAAATAAGTTAGCAATTAGTGGTAAGTAAGTAACCAAGAAGCAAGGAACAAATCAGTAGAATTAACCTACTGAATTTGTGGTGTTGGTCCTTATAAAATGTCTGTGGTTCAAATGCAATTAGTGAATTCTTCAATCCATATTTGAATACATTTCACCAGGATATCAACAGAAGAAAATTTGGGTTCAAACATTTACGGTTCAACAACTCCACGTAAGATCACTTCTAAAAATGTATCCTTCAAATCATGATTACAAGCCATTGTCTTATATAATGTAATGGTAGTTAGATAGCTAGCAAGCAGTAGCCACTGTCTGCAGTATCCAGATGTTTTTAAAACAGGGGAGGGAGAAAGGATTGAGACAGGAAATACCGTCCTCCAGAGTGGAAAAATGCTGACACTTTATCATACATTTATCAAGAAATCTGCTGTTAGGAACATCACTTAAAGACATTCAATGGCTCTATCAATCAAGGACAACAGTGATTACACACAAATTGACTGTTGTGCGATCAGTATAACATGAATTTTTGAAAAATGAAAGTAAACATTTAATTTTTAAAGATTTTTTAGCTCTCGATAATGCTTCAATACAAATTCTGATATAACAGAGTGTGCTATTTAGCAAAGCCCTTTCCCACACTTCTGGACCACAAACCTCACTGACCCAGACATTTCTCAAACTTGATGGGAAGTTAGTGTTTCCTCACCCAGCAAGGAGGCACACTGCCCCCTTCTTATCACAGTGCTAGCTGCCTGCAATGCCCAGTTGTGTGCATGTGCAGTGTCACCCAGGTTACTGTGAAGAGTGACGTGTAGTGTTGCCCAGGGCATTGAGAATAGTGATGTGAAGCGTAGCCCAGGGTAATGAGAATATTGACGTCAGTATCATCCAGGGCATTGAGAACAGTGATGTGCAGTGTTGCCCGGGGCATTGGGAATAGTGATGTACAGTGTTGCCCGGGGCATTGGGAATAGGGATGTACAGTGTTGCCCGGGGCATTGGGAATAGTGATATACAGTGTTGCCCAGGGCATTGGGAATAGTGATGTACAGTGTTGCCCGGGGCATTGGGAATAGGGATGTACAGTGTTGCCCGGGGCATTGGGAATAGGGATGTACAGTGTTGCCCGGGGCATTGGGAATAGTGATATACAGTGTTGCCCAGGGCATTGGGAATAGGGATGTACAGTGTTGCCCGGGGCATTGGGAATAGGGATGTACAGTGTTGCCCGGGGCATTGGGAATAGTGATGTACAGTGTTGCCCGGGGCATTGGGAATAGTGATGTACAGTGTTGCCCGGGGCAATGGGAATAGTGATGTACAGTGTTGCCCAGGGCATTGGGAATAGTGATGTACAGTGTTGCCTGGGGCATTGGGAATAATGATGTGTTTCCTCTCTCAGGGTATAATAACAGTATTTGTCGAGAGGCCAACAGCCAATGCTTTCCCTCAATAGGTTTCTATGTGTCTACAAGATGCCTGCTACTGTAGTCCACAGCAGGAAGTTACAGGATTTCACTCTGAGGCTGTATTATATGAGTTTGTAGTTCAGGCACTACAGATGCTTAACGCGACATATGCCGTCCTCAAGGAAGTGTGCTGTGCGTTGGAAACTTGATATGAGGAATGTAGTCTGTGGCAAAGAGCAACCAGCTCAGTGATTACTTGGAGCTCCTAGCGATCTTCTAACTGACATGGTTGGACCGGCAGTCACCGGTTATGACCAACAACAGGGCAGTAGGGACATATGTCAACAGGCAGGATGGACATTATGTCAACAGGCAGGATGGACATTATGTCAACAGGCAGGATGGACATTATGTCAACAGGCAGGATGGACATATGTCAACAGGCAGGATGGACATTATGTCAACAGGCAGGATGGACATTATGTCAACAGGTAGGATGGACATATGTCAACAGGCAGGATGGACATTATGTCAACAGGCAGGATGGACATATGTCAACAGGCAGGATGGACATATGTCAACAGGCAGGATGGACATATGTTAACAGGCAGGATGGCGCATTCTCTTTAGCCGTTCACTGTGGCCATGCTAGTGTTGAGCAGTGCATACAATTCTGTTGCTTTGAGTGACATCTCTTACAGGTTTTTTGAAACCCAGGGGTGGATCTACTCTCCAAATGAGGGCCCCAGTCCAAGACTGGAGGCTAAAACTTTCAGTAGGCTCCTAGAAATGGGGCCTGATCACCATGACTGGCGTAGATCTTTATGCATTGGGAGAAAAATGCCCAGTTTCATACCTCAGTCCCTTCAACATGGATTCTGTCATGGAGTTACATTTACATGCACTCCAGTTGCTGTCACTCCAGCTCACAGTGCACTTAGACCATCCGTCATGCTTTCACAATCGTTTTTGTTTTGTTTAGTAACACTTCCGCAATGTATTGATTTCATTCTGTGAAACTGAAAGCTTAGCAACCAAAAGGCCTGTTGTTATAGTGAATAGCGGATGTTGTAGCGCTACGGATATTTAGGTGGGGTGGCTGAGTGAAAGGTTAGAGTGGAGAGCAGGGTATGCCATGTTACTGCAGCCAAGGGGATGTGGGTTGACTGGGTGTGTAAACACATGAGCTGACTTTATTAGCGTCACCCACCTGGTCACAGATGGGTTTTGTTCTCATGTTGCTCTCTCTCTGCCTACCTTCATCAAGTCAATTGAATTCATATTGTTTTATTGGCATGACTTAATGGATATATTCTCAAATATACTGTGGGGATAATTATGAATTAACTTTATAATATGACATTTTATTGCTAATAATCCCAATTGTAAGAACAATGATTAGTAAAACATTTATCAAGGGAAAACAAACATAAAATATGCAATCAAATTAACAATGACAAAAGGCAGGATTTTGGGATCCAGACCCATATTTTGTGACAACATTGTGTGCTGCCAGTACGGATCTCTCAAGGTCATCTCCCGAAAAAAAGAGGTCTTTGAAACCTTGGAAATTACACTCTTTAATTCTCTTATTTCTGACATTAATGTTGGGAAATGCACCTCTGTCTTAGGTTCTGCTGTGGTACAGTGATGGCAGAGGTTTTCTCTCCAGACAGTCAGATTTTCCTATGTCTTGATTTCTCAGCGACAAGGCTCTGCTCACTGAGCAGGTCCTTTTTGAAGTTTTTTTTGAATAGTAGCCATGCTTCAATAGTTTTCCGTGGTTAAATGTCAGTTCAGGCCAGATAACACTGCATTTAACTCTGTGTTTGTGTTTTGACTGTGAGGTAATTAAGTTATGATTGGTGGGATGTTCTGGTCTCTCTCCTTCTCTCTCTCTCCTCTCTATACCTCTCTCTCTTTGGTATGTATGTGTGTATGTATGTGTATATATACACACACACACACATATATATATATATATATACAGCTCCGGAAAAAATTAAGAAACCACTGCACCTTTTTCTTTCCTTTCCAAAAAAGTCAAAAAGGAAGGTTTTGAGTGAGGAAGAGAAGGGTTAAAATGAAGAGACTTCTGTTCCTCACTCAAAACTTTCCTTTTCAATTTTTTTGGAAAGGAAAGAAAAAGGTGCAGTGGTCTCTTAATTTTTTCCGGAGCTGTATATATTTCTCTTTTTCATTCTGATTTCTCTTTCTACCACAATCTGCCTCTCTCTCCTACTCTCTTTCTGTCTCTCTCAGTCTGCCACTTTCTCTCTAAGTTTCCTTTTCTTTCACAGTCTGTTTCTATCTTTATTGTTCTTTATCTCTCTCTATCTGCCTGTCTCTCTTATTACTCATACTCTATGACTTTCTTTTTCTCCTTCTCTCTCTTGCTGCTCAGGTGCAGGTCAGTTGTTCTATACTGTACCATGTCAACCAGACTCATTGTGTGCACCCCTGTTGTCGGTTGGTCTGTTGAGGGTATATTCCTTAATCTAGCTTTTATTAAAAGTGCCCTAACCGTTTTTCTGTTTCTGTACCACCAGCTGCATTTTGTCCAGCACTGAGTACCTCTGAAGAACCCCTTCATTGCCTTTTAGCAGTGAGCCTATGGTCTCATGTGTCTTCTCGAATACCCCTTCTGGATAGATGAAGCCAGGAACCCAGGGTTCCTAGTACCCATGGCTGGTTGTCACTCTAGCATGTTGTTTTTAGTGATATGAAAGTGTAATGCTTTTTCTTCAAGTTTCAAACATTGCTCAACTTATGTCTTCTGCAAAGGGACAGGGCAAAGCCAATAGACTTCAGTCATGGAAGTAACAGTACTGGAAACAAACCGGTTCCTGATTCAGTAGAGAATTTGAAAGTGAAACTTTCACATTTTAATTGGCATACAGCCAACTAGCAAAATTATTAAAAATATTGTAATTGTGTCCAGATGATATAGTGGGATTATCGTCAAAGACAAAATCACAATATGCACCTTTATCAATATATGTTTCTCAGACCACTAATACGAATATGTGCAGAGAGACATAACCAACACGTGCTGAGGGACCTGCGTTGTCCTATATTGACCACGTATTGAATAAGTGCAGAGAGACGTAACTAACACGTGCTGAGGGACCTGCGTTGTCCTATATTGACCACGTATTGAATAAGTGCAGAGAGACATAACTAACACATGCTGAGGGACCTGCGTTGTCCTATATTGACCACGTACTGAATATGTGCAGAGAGACATAACTAACACGTGCTGAGGGACCTGTATTGTCCTATATTGACCACGTACCTGAATATGTGTATTTGGCCCAGAAGCTTCATGCAGGTGTTGACTCAACACAAAGCAGACTGTTTGGACTCTTAGCTCCTCCATAGCAGAGCGAACACAACCAGTCCAACCACTTCATGGCTTTCAGGAATATCAGATCAGCCTCTTACACTTTGTTCCCTCTTTTCATTAAAATCCTGCTGTTTTTTTTCCCATGTCACTTCATTTTTGATGACCATCGTCGCTCTCTCTCTCTGCTGTCTCTTCAAATCTGCTCCACACATCCTCTCCTCCCCTTTTGCTCGCCTCTCTCTACCTGTCAACTCCTCTCCTCTTCCCCTCACTCCTTCTTGTCAACTCCTCTTCTCCTCTCCTCTCTCCTTTTACCTATCAACTCCTCTCCTCCCCTCCCTCTCATGTCCTTCTCCCCTCCTACCTTCTCGCTCCTTCCTGTCAGCTCCTCTTTTCCTCCCCTTTCTCCTTCCTATCAACTCCTCTCCTCCTCCCCTCTCTCCTTTTCCCCATTGACTCCTCTCCTCCCCTCTCTCTCCCTCTCCTGTCCTTCCCTCTCTCCTTCCTGTCAACTCCTCTTCTCCTCCCCTCTACTCTCTCCTTCTCTCTGTCAACTCTCCTCCTCCCCTCTCCTCCCTATCAACTCTCTTCTTCTCCTTCTCCCGTCGCCTCCTATCCACCTCCCATCCCAGGGCGTGTAAGATGGCAGTGTGGATCCAGGCCCAGCAGCTGCAGGGGGAGGCATTACACCAGATGCAGTCACTCTACGGACAGCACTTCCCCATCGAGGTGCGCCACTACCTGGCCCAGTGGCTGGAGGGCCAGCTCTGGTAAGTGCAGCACAAAGCCCACTGCTCCAGTTGTCAGAAAGACATGCTTTACCCGAAATGCATGGAGCATTTGTTACTGTCCGGGGGCCTGGCTTTCCAAAAGCCTCTGAAGGCGAAATTTATGAATTCTTATTTTGAACATTCGTAGGACAATTGTTACATTACTGTAACATTTGTTTGTGTGAAAATTGTCGTCAAACAAATTATTCGTTTATTCAAAAACTCAATCATCGACTAGAAAATCTTATAAACAAAATCTAATTGATGTAGATTTAAATTAAGATTTAACATTTTAAAGTTCATCTGAGTCTTTGGGACCTCTCTGGTGGTCATTTATGACATCCAAATTCACTAGTGTATAAATATAAGGTGACACACAGGTTAAACCCGCTTTGTCATCCATCAACATGGGAAAGTCAGAGAACACAGGAAATTAAATGATACAAAAGATTGCTGACTTCACATATCAGACCAGGGCTATATAAAAATACCTACTAACCTGAAAATACCCACCTCCACTATTAGGGCTATAATTAAGAAATGTAAAACAACTGAAGCTGTGATGAATCTGCCTGGAAGAGCATGTGTTTTTTGCCCCCAGGCATGGTTAGAAGGATGGTTCACATAGTAAAAAAATCTCCAAAGATCATAGTTTGAAATTGTAGAAGTTGGTTACATTTTGGGATTGACAAGTCTCCAAAACTATGATTAGACGCCTGCTCCATGCCAACAAATTATTTGGAAGTGTTGCTAAAAGAAAGCCTTTGCTATCTCCAAACCACAAACATAAGCGCCTGGAGTTTTTAAATGTCTATGTTCTGATGAGTGAAAAATTAAACTTTTCGTAAACAACCAGAGGTGGGTTTGGCGTAAAAAGAGTCAAGGTCTTGCAAAAAGAAAGTAAAACCCACTGTGAAGTGTAATGGTAGATCTGTTGCTGTGGGGCTTGCTTACTCCCAAAGGGAAGTAATCTATCTTGGCAAAGGGAGTGTGAACAAAGTATAAAATGCAGGGGTGCCAATAATTGTGGCTCTCATATTTTGGATAAAATATTTGTCAATGGTGATTATTTTTCTATGATCAATTTTCACTAATTTAACGGTTAGATTCATAACAAGTTTTGACTGTAAGATCAAGCTAATGAATCATGATATTTTTTTCCACATTTTATTCATATTTCCTAGGGCAGTGTTTCCCAATTCTCGTCCTGGGGACCTAAAGGGGTACATGTTTTTGCCCTAGCACTCACACACCTAATTCAAATTCAAGACTTTTTGATGGTTGATATGTCAATCAAGTATGTAAGTGGTAGGGCAACATTTGAATCAGGGGTGTGAGTGTTAGGGCAAAAACAAAAACGTGCACCCCTCGGGGTCCCCAGGGCCAGGATTTGGAAACAATGACCTAGGGTGCCAGTATTTCTGTATTCATGATGTGTAACAACATGGGCAAATTGAGTGAACAGAATTAGAGTAAAATAAACAGTTCCATGGTTAGGTGATGATATCTCTGTAGGACAGTGGTATTAAAGATTTTCAGCACACCGACTCATTTTACTGATACCTCGTTCTTATCCCCAATTTCGTGATATCCAATTTGGGATTAAGTCCATGCTTTATCGCAGCAACTAAAATGAAAACAAACCAATAAATACAATTGTAAGCCTAATCAGTGTGGAATGATTAGGATGTTATGGCAAAGAAAAGAAAACGGATCCGATAGCTGAGCAGCTTATCTTTCATTCCTATCAGTGTCAACAATTGCCTCAACCATGTACTTAGTGAACGTTATATCTGAATGGTGTTTTGGAAACAAGCGTGTTTCGGAAAAAGGTGTGTCGTTAAAACGCTCGTAAGCCTGTGTTCTATCCCCTAACAGAATACTTGCCCATGTCCTACAACATGCGTGTACATACAAATATCCCTAAGCATTACCATATATGCTGGTGTCTCTTTCTGTGCTAGGGATGCAATCGACTTGGAGAACCCCCAGGAGGAGTTTAAGGCCAAGCGTCTGCTGGACAGCTTGATCCAAGAGCTTCAGAACAAGGCTGAGCATCAGGTGGGGGAGGACGGCTTCCTGCTCAAGATCAAACTGGGACACTACGCCAGCCAGCTGAAGGTAAGGACGATCTCAAGGTCAAACTGTGACACTACGCCAGCCAGCTGAAGGTGATGACGATCTCAAGGTGAAACTGGGAAACTAGGCCAGCCAGCTGAAGGTAAGGACGATCTCAAGGTCAAACTGGGACACTACGCCAGCCAGCTGAAGGTGATGACGATCTCAAGGTGAAACTGGGAAACTAGGCCAGCCAGCTGAAGGTAAGGACGATCTCAAGGTCAAACTGGGACGCTACGCCAGCCAGCTGAAGGTGATGACGATCTCAAGGTGAAACTGTGAAACTAGGCCAGCCAGCTGAAGGTGAGGACGATATCAAGGTAGAACTGGGACACTAGGCCAGCCAGCTGAAGGTAAGGATGATCTCAAGGTTAAAACTGGGACACTAGGCTAGCCAGCTGAAGGTAAGGACGATCTCAAGGCAAAACTGGGACACTAGGCCAGCCAGGTGCCTGTGGGACAGATTGAGCCAGTAAAAGCCAGTGCCTTACACCAGATAAAAACTAGCTAGGTAGGACTGATTGTATTTAGCAAAAGGTCGCTGGCTCAAATCCCTGGCAGGACAAGGTGATCTGTTGTAAATAACCACCCTGTATTTGACCTTTGAGGAAGGTGAGATGGATACTGTAAAATCCAGTGGATGTAATCTGATCAGTGCCAGTGCTGATTACTAATAAACCCATTATAAACTCCCAGTAATACAGGACTATAACAATAGCCAACTACTCTGGTCCGATTGTGTCCATAATTATTTCAATTATTCTGACACCAAAGTCCGCTGAAGGCTTGTTGGCATCGGTACCGGCAGTGTTGCTATTTAAGACGGCGCTCTTCACCCACAGATGTCAGTGTGTTCGCCCCTTATGGACAGGGTTCAGACGGGGCAACACGCTGGCTCCTGCCACCTTCCCCCGGTGGGAGGAGACGGCATGCTGTCAACATAACACCACGCAGGGCCAGTCCGCCAACCCGGCGCGGTGCCTCAGTGTGTGTATGCGGGAAATGAAGAGAAATGTAGCCGGTGCATGTCAGATCAGGTAGTCTCCACTTGAGAGAGGGATCTCATTAGTCTTGTCTAATTGGGTTTAGCGGGGCTCAGGGAGGGGGGCTCTAGAGCGGCAGTCTGCCGCAGCGCCGGAGCGGTCTAAATTGGTCCGTGTTGTGTGCAGGGCCGTACTGCCAGTCAACGGCTAACACGCCTAACACGGCCGCACATGTGGTCCTTGTCTTTCAGAGCACGTATGACCGCTGTCCTCTGGAGCTGGTGAGATGCATCAAACACATCCTGTACACGGAGCAGAGGCTAGTTAGAGAGGCCACTAATGTGAGTATGGAACACATGATCACCCACCACGAGGATATAACAGACACATATAGCTCTGCTACATACAATACACACACTCACTTCCTTTAAATGCACCCTCCTTATCTCACAAACACACGCTCAGTCGTTCACTCACGAATACACACACACACACAAGCTGTAATGAAATTTTAATAATATTGAAATACCCACACCTTTTATAAACATTTGCAGATACCTAAAATTTGTAAATTACATTATGGAAATCACAGTCATTGGGGGTCGGCTCTGCTGCCTCAGAAGCCCATTACTCTCAATTTCCCTCAAACATATGGAGACCTGGAAACAACAAAGACATAAAGCACACGCATGCGCGCGCACACACACACACACACACACACACTCACGTAGCACAAACATTCACATGTACACATGCCTAATGACTGAACCAGCCCTTTTAGCGCACTGAAAGATAAACTTTGTCTCTCTCATTAATCAGCAATGCTGAAGGCCTGGTGTGGATGGAGGGAAATGGGAAGCTTTATAACAAGGGTTATGAAACCATAAAGCCGGTGGTCCATAAAACATCTGAATATCAATAAGCCCTGGGTTAAATTGATTTCCAGTCCGGTCATGCTTCTCCTATCACAGGATTGCATATTCGGAGTGATTGCATTCCAGCATGTTTATTCAGTCTATCTTCACAGTGCTCACATCCAGAGTCCTAACAAACCACTGGCTGTATCTGCCCACGATAAGGAAATACATTTCTCCCTATGCGGTCTCACATGTTCTGTCGCTGGTGATCACAGCTTGTTACGGTCGTTAGGGAGGGAACTTAACACACAGGGGTCATTGGGGTCGTGTTAAAGAGGTACATTTAGATTTCATGGCTTGGCAGTTTGTTTGTCTTTCTGCTGCAGCTGATGATGATGATGTTGATGAAAAACTTACCGTCTCCCTGGCTAGTTCCTTCATTTATTAACTTTGAGACAACCGAAAGGATCATCCAATGAAAAGGCTGCGGTGTTTACCAGTTCAGCCCCCTCACCGTTTCCTTCTTTCCCTGATTGGCAGTCTAGCTCCCCAGTGGGCGGGATGTTGGACAGCATGTCCCAAAAGTACCAGCAGATTAACCAGGCGTTTGAGGAGCTACGCCTGCTGACCCAAGACACGGAGAATGACCTGAGAAAGCTCCAGCACAACCAGGAGTACTTCATTATCCAGTACCAGGAAAGCCTCCGCATCCAGGGTGAGTCGGCCCTACCCTGGCCAGCTTCCACCCCCCGCACCCTGGTCATTAACCCTGTAGCCCACAACTTTATTAGGCGTCGTTCTATCTAACACGTAGCACTATATCAGGCCTGTGTCATGCAGTGTGTTGTGCTGTGTTAATCATTAGTCCACTAGCACAGGGAGAGTTACTCATTGGTCCACAGGCACTGGGAGAGTTACTCATTGGTCCACAGGCACTGGGAGAGTTATTCATTGGTCCACAGCACACGGAGAGTTATTCATTGGTCCACAGCACAGGGAGAGTTACTTATTGGTCCACAGGCACTGGGAGAGTTATTCATTGGTCCACAGGCACTGGGAGAGTTATTCATTGGTCCACAGCACAGGGAGAGTTACTCATTGGTCCACTAGCACAGGGAGAGTTACTCATTGGTCCACAGGCACTGGGAGAGTTACTCATTGGTCCACAGGCACTGGGAGAGTTATTCATTGGTCCACAGCACACGGAGAGTTACTCATTGGTCCACAGGCACTGGGAGAGTTATTCATTGGTCCACAGCACAGGGAGAGTTACTCACTGGTCCACAGGCACCGGGAGAGTTATTCATTGGTCCACAGCACAGGGAGAGTTACTCATTGGTCCACAGGCACTGGGATAGTTATTCATTGTTCCACAGGCACTGGGAGAGTTACTCACTGGTCGACAGGCACTGGGAGAGTTATATGTCGTGGAGCTCCGCCCCCTAGAGGGGCTTTAGCTCCTAGTGGTTTACCCTGGCCGCGTCCGCGGCTGTACTAAAAACTCATTATGCAAGATGCGTCAGCCAATTAGGGCACGCCTGCCCCTATATATGACCCGTGAGCCCAGAGAACGTTCTCCCTTTTTATTCAGCAAACGCTTGCTGAGTGCTATACTGATTACTCTACTTCAGCCTGAGAATTTTTGCCGTCGACGTTCTTTAGCTCGACGTCTCAACATGAAAAAGTTTTTCGCCGCCGCTTGCCGTTGCGCCAACCTGTCTCCGGACCAGGACTCCCATCGTTCGTGTGTTTCCTGCCTGGGACCGGCTCACGC
>JACXGI010015716.1:0-17062 GCA_016801175.1 Esox masquinongy | reverse complement strand
TACGTTCGATGTCAAGCCCTACGTGAAGGACGTGTTTGCCGGGACCCTGAAGAGGCTTAAGGCAACAGACATAGACCAGGAAGTGAAGGAGAGGGCCATTTCCTGTATGGGCCACGTTGTGAGTCACCTCGGAGACCTGCTCGGCAGTGACCTTCAACCAACCCTACAGATCTTCCTGGAGAGACTGAAGAATGAGATCACCAGGTTGGTAGCTGAGTGGCTGGAAATGCTAACCTTAAGGATGAGATCACCAGGTAGGAAGCTGAGTGGCTGGAGAGGCTAACCTTAAGGATGAGATCACCAGGTAGGAAGCTGAGTGGCTGGAGAGGCTAACCTTAAGGATGAGATCACCGGGTAGGAAGCTGAGTGGCTGGAGAGGCTAACCTTAAGGATGAGATCACCAGGTAGGAAGCTGAGTGGCTGGAGAGGCTAACCTTAAGGATGAGATCACCGGGTAGGAAGCTGAGTGGCTGGAGAGGCTAACCTTAAGGATGAGATCACCAGGTAGAATCTTCTGCTATTGTAACATCCAACACTTCTCAATTCATTGATAACAAAGAATAGGTCTTCTCTTTTCCTTTCTCATACCAGGTTGACTGCAGTGAAAACCCTGACCCTCATCGCAGCGTCTGCCCTAAGGATTGACCTACGACCTTTGCTCGCTGAGGGCATCCCCATCCTCGGCTCCTTCCTGAGGAAGAACCAGCGCGCCCTGAAGCTGAGCACACTGAGCGCGCTCAACATGATCGTGTTGAAGTACAGCGATAGCTTGAAGCCAGACATGATTGAGTCCATGCTCAACGAGCTACCAGGGCTGATCGAGGAGAGTGACATGCACATATCCCAGATGGCCGTAATGCTGCTCACCTCTTTAGCTAAAGTAGGTATATTTTACTCATCTTCCTGTAGCTGATTCTCTTTACTGCATGTTTATAATTGGATTTTATTCTATTATGTTTTTTAGGATAATCTGTTTTTGCGTAACGCTGTCATTCTTGTGTTTACATTGTTTTATGTTATATTCATATTGTGTTTGTTTTATTTTTTATAAGAAAACATTACATTTGACTGCGTATTCCATGCGTTTCATGATGATGAATAATAAAGGGGTATTTTATTTGAAGGTGTGCCCAGCCAGCCTGGTGAAGATTGGGAACACAGCCCTACCTGGTGTGTTCCACTTAGTTCATTCTCCTCTACTGCAGGGAGGGGCTCTAACTGCCATCTTGGACCTTCTCCAAGTCCTGGTGGTCACCAAGACTGGGAATATGGGATACAATGATCTCCTGAAAGCTCTCACGGGCCCCTTCCATGGGTCAGGAAAGGCTACAGACCCCACACCCATACACAGACAATCCTACCATTCTGTAGCCAGGTATATGTTAGTTTGGTTCATGTGATATGACTGAGGGAATTTTCTTTACATAAATTTACCAGTTATTTATTGGGAAATAACATGGTCAACTGGAATTACCCAGTAATAACCAACAATTTACTTAGTGCACTGTTTGTCTCTCCTGTTCGGTCAGGTGTGTGGCTGCTCTCTCCTCTGTGTGCCCTAAAGAAGCTTCCGGAATGGTCACTAGCTTCATCCAAGAAGTGAAGAACCCCAAGACTCCTGAGCCAGTCAGAATCCTATCTTTCCTGTCTCTGGGGGAGGTGGGGCGCAACATGAACGTGGGGGGTCAGAAAGAGCTAAAAACTGTTATCCTGGAGGCCTTCTCCTCTCCCAACGAGGAGGTGAAGTCAGCAGCCTCCTGCGCCCTTGGTAACATCTGCGTGGGGAACCTGGAGGAGTACCTTCCTTTCATGTTGAAAGAGATAGGCAGCCAGCCGAGGAGACAGTACCTGCTGTTACACAGCCTCAAAGAGGTGATCAGCGCCTGCTCATCCCAGAGTTTGTTAACCCACATGGAGGATATCTGGGCTCTCCTCTTTAAGAACTGCGAGTGTGCCGAGGAGGGGACGAGGAACGTGGTGGCAGAGTGTCTGGGGAAACTCACCATGGTTAACCCCAGTCAGCTCCTGCCCAGGCTCAAACAGAAGCTGTCCTCTGGTTCCCCTCTGGCTCGCAGTACTGTGGTCACTGCTGTCAAGTTCACCATCGTAGATCAGCCAGTTCCAATAGATTCACTACTGAAAGGATGCATAGGTGAGTATCTGAAATAACATGTACGGTCATAGTAACCAGGGGTTATATTGGATGCCATTATGGCCTTCTTCCCCCTGAAGGACACATCTTTGGTCTGCAGCCAAATCAGATGGCAGGAGGAACTACAGGATGTTCATAGTTTGGATTCATAAAACACACTGGAGGCCTGTCTTGGACTGAAACTAAACAACTAAAACAAGGTGGAAATTATTTTCTTTGAGTAACATCAAGTAAAATATATTTTGTAGCTTGTTTTTGCTTTAGAAACTGGTCCCATAAAATAAATGTGTAGACATCATCTGAATGTTTTAATCCCCAAGTGGACCTTCAGCCAAAATGGTTCCACCCAGTGCCGGCTCTACCTTTTTGGGGGCCTTAAGCAAAATTTGATTTGGGGCCTGATCTCCCCTTGCGGTCGGGGGCCATAAGCGACCACTTATGTCCTTTATGCCTAGAACCGGCTCTGGTTCCACCCCCTCCACTTTGCAGAACAGCATGTCATGTGGAACCATGTTAGTTAATGGTGCACTGTAGTGTTTCAGACTGTATTAGTGATAAGTGATCATTTTCCATTGAAAAAAAACATTGCTATGGCATGCCTTAATGAATCTCACCCTGGTTGTTCTCAACGGCAGGCGATTTTCTAAAGACTCTACAGGACAAAGACCCGAATGTCCGTCGCGTGGCATTGGTGATGTTCAACTCTGCTGCCCACAACAAACCTTCTCTGATCCATAGCCAGCTGTCCTCTATCCTCCCCAGCCTCTACAAGGAGACACAGATCAGGAAAGACCTCATCAGAGAGGTGCATTCCAAAACATATGTGGATCTTCCTTGGACATATCAATTAAGACTAGACCTAGAACCAAAAATCCTCAGTGGTGGAAGGCTTTATACCTGCCTGGAAAAACAGCCCTAGTCTGTATATGTTGAGTAGAGCAAAGTCAGTATTTTCAGGAATAATATGCTGAACATTTGTCCGCTTCAAAACAGAAGTCCTCATCTGCCTCTACTATTTACACTCAGTGGTTGTCTTCTGTCAGGTGGAGATGGGGCCGTTCAAGCACACCGTAGATGATGGCCTGGATGTACGGAAGGCAGCTTTTGAGTGTATGTACACCCTACTGGACAACTGTCTGGACTGCCTCAACATCTCCGAGTTCCTCAACCATGTAGAGGAGGGTCTGAAGGACCACTACGACATCAGAGTGAGAACGCACCTTCACAGGACCGCAATTGAACTAGTCCAATATTCAGGGGCAGTGTTTAACCAGGCCGAATAATGCAGAAAGAAACAGATTTTTTTTATTAATTTGAGCGGTTCATTAACGCAGAACCGGCAGGGTCTAGTCTGGCATTTCTAAACTTTACTTTTAATCTAGAACCAAATCAACAATTGGTGAAAGCTTTTATTGGAGCCCTGGGAGGTATTGATGTAATAAGGGATTTGGTGAAGGTCTCTTCTGTGATGTTGGTCTAATAATTCCTCCCCTCTGTCCCCAGATGTTGACTTTCATCATGCTGGCCAGACTCTCCTCTCTATGTCCCAATGCTGTGGTCCAGAGATTAGACCGCCTGGTGGAACCACTCAGAGCCACCTGTACCACCAGGGTAGGGACTCGTAACCATGGCCTACGGGGAGGTCCGGTTGCCTGAGACACGGCCTCGGGCTCACATGTACTGCTGCAGCATGCTTTCAAATCTGTCCCAGTGACCTTCCAGAACAAACGGTCTCCTCTGTCTTTTCATACTTTTCTGTCAAGTAAAAGAAAAACACCCACAAATATTTTTAAAATGGGTAGGATAACAATGGAAGGGGGATAATGAAAAAATTATCTAGCAAAAAAAAAATAAACCCTGACAGGAGATTTCCCACAGCTGGATGTATGATCTGCTTGCTCTGTCTTGGTCCCAGGTGAAGGCGGGGTCAGTGAAGCAGGAGTTTGAGAAGCAGGAGGAGCTGCGTCGCTCAGCGATGAGGGCTGTGGCGGCTCTGCTGTCCATCAGTGAGGTGGAGAAGAGCCCAGCCATGGCCGACTTCGCCAACCAGATCCGCACCAACGCGGAGATGGCCTCCATCTTTCAAAGCATCCAGGGAGATTCTCTGTCCAGCACAGTGGAAAGCATGGACACCAGCTAAACATACTGACCGCAAGGGACACCAGCTAAACATAACCACCGCAAGGGACACTCCAGGATAATTTCAGCTCTTTAAATTCACGACAAAATATTTTAAACAAAAACTGAAGTGCCCAACTTTTTTGGCTTGATTCCACAGACCTTGATATGTAAAACTAACCAAAATATAAAACTGACCGTTACAATGGAGTCCGTTTGCAGATGAGGAATGTCTGTGTAGCCTTCTCAGTGGTAGTCTGCCTTAACAATGACAGTTGAAAAATGTGCCTTCTCCCTATTCAGGTAAAACTATTAAAATTACTTTTTAAAGCCAGTGGTATTGGGTGCCATTTTGTAGGCCTGCCCGTTGAACACAATCATTTATCTACACACCACCTAAAACAATCTTCAGAGGCAAAGTCCAGATGTGTGTAAAGCATTTCAATCCACCTAATACACTAAAGCGACAACACTGGAGGAATAAACACAGGCCAACAGGACAGTGATTACTATTTACAAGTATACATAGTTTATTCAAGAAAGACAGATGGGCACAGTTCACTCATGTTCCTCGCTGCGAAGCCTGGCATTTGGGTTGGTGATCTTAATGGCCAACTGAGCTGCACGCTCCACAATCAGCTTTCTGTTCTTAGATGACACATTGTGGGCTATTTCTGCGGCATGTGTCCTGTGGAAGACAAGAGAACAGTCAGGAAACTGATGGACATAAGAGGGCAACACGTCAGTTCTCCAGATTCCAATGGCACAAGGGTTTGGTTGAACAGCATGGAGCTTGCAATACCAGGGTTGTGGGTTCAATTCCCATATGGAGCTAGTCTTAAAACAAATAGTATGAAAATGTACGCACTCACTAACGTAAGTCGCTATGGATAAGAACATCTGCTAAAAATCTTGGTAATAAAATCAGTATACTGAAATTAATATCTAAATGTCATTATATTGTAATGTTATGGAATTGGCCAAAACTGGATGTCACCTGTTTAAACAAACCAATTTGAAGAGCTATGCATGAATCACTGAAACATCAGTGGTGAAACAGTCAATTACTTTTAGTGAAGTGGGCGACTCTGGCCTGCAGCACAAGAACACAATGCTAACATGTGAGCATGGTTACGTCCCAGGCTACTTTGCAAGAGGTCTGGAAGGTGTCCTTCTGTACAACACGTTGTAGCAGGTTATCTTCCACCTCCTGACTACGAGGACAGTCAGGGGTGGAATGGGTACTTCCTCTGCAGTGCTCTCCCTCCTTGTTCAAAAACCTAGCGTGGGTATGGAGGACCCAGCAGGACAAGATGACTGAGGAGGGCAGAGGAGAACAGATTGGCTGAAAATGCTACAGGGTTTCAAGTGATCCACAAGGATTTTGCCAATCAAACAGGACTCAATGAGTACAAATTGAACTGAACTGAAGAGAAATCCCTCACTTAACTGGGAACTCCTGTTCTATAATCAACCTTTTATTAATCCTATCCTTAAGCCTTTCAAGTTCGCATTGAATGTTTCACCACACTGAACACCACAGACAGGCGACACCCCTGAACACCACAGACAGGCGTCACCCCTGAACACCACAGATATCTTACTTGTTACTCATCATCAGAACTTCTAGTTCTCGGATGTTGTGCACCAGGAACTTCCGGAAACCAGACGGCAGCATGTGTTTTGTGTTGTTGTTGCTGCCATAACCGATGTTGGGCATCAACATCTGGCCCTTGAAACGCCGGCGCACCCTGTTGTCAATACCCCGGGGTTTTCGCCAGTTTTGCTATAAAGCAGAAGACAATGGGTGAGACAAGCAGTGATTGGCTGGTACAGAAGACAATGGGTGAGATGAGTGGTGATTGGCTGGTACAGAAGACAATGGGTGAGATGAGCGGTGATTGGCTGGTACAGAAGACAATGGGTGAGATGAGCGGTGATTGGCTGGTACAGAAGACAATGGGTGAGATGAGTGGTGATTGGCTGGTACAGAAGACAATGGGTGAGATGAGTGGTGATTGGCTAGTACAGAAGACAATGGGTGAGATGAGCAGTGATTGGCAGGTGCAGAAGACAATGGGTGAGATGAGCGGTGACTGCCAATTACAGAAGCCTAGTGGTTCGAGCCCTGGGCCAGTAACTGAAAGGTTATTGGTTTTGAACCCTCAAGCCAACTAGGTACTATAAGCAATACAGGCTAATGCCTTTCCGTAAGGGCACTACCATGTGGGTTTTTTATTTTTTAACCAGGTAAGCTGATTAAAACTTACTGCTCCTTTAAGTCCCTCTAGATATGAGATCACTGAAAGGTATGGATAAAGAATATTCTACAGTTACAATGAGCTAAATAAGGGCCCAGTTTTCCAAGGGTATGCTTCTGGACATCGGCTATTGGATTGGTTTAAAGGCATAAAATTAGAATGATTTAACGTGGGTCTCCAGAGGTCAGTGATTTGTCCATTCTATTCATTAGTTTTCTAATCATAATAATCTATAACTCATAACTTTTGAAGAACTGGGCCCTGGCAAAAAAGTATGGGTTGTCTTTCCAATATTCACATACTACCACTACAGGAAGCAAACAAAGAAAATAAGATCTATAAATTCACATTCAAGGGATACTTGTCATTTGAAACACACATTTTTGTCCAGAAATAATAACTTGACTAGGACCAGGGCAGTGATGCCCAGAATGTAGTGAAAACATTTAGTAATCAAAATTTTTCAAAACTTTTTTTTTTTTTAATTTATGGCAGAAGTGCAGAAAGACTTGTTCCCTGTGTAGGCCAGATATTTTCTATAATGACCCTGATTAAAGTTTAATGGGTTTAATATGGTGTGATACTGTGTTAATATAATGCTCCACAATACATGTCTCTTCTGACAGTCCCAAAGGATGTTTAAGAACCCTGAAAGTTAATGATTCCAAACATACCTTGACTTTAACATAACGGTCTGACTGATGTCTGATGAACTTCTTCACCCGCTTTTTGACAATCCTTGGCCTTTGCAGTGGCCTCAGAGCTGCCATAGCGCCTGGAAGAGCCAAAACAAGAGTTATCTTACAGTCTATCACACTGTTCAGGAAGAAACTCTGTTCACTGGATCTATGAATGGGCCTTTACAAACTCAGATGTGAGTTGTGGAAGAACGGGTGTTACACACAGCTTTGTTTCTATAACCGCATTGCAAGCAAAGATTATTAATGGTTTTGGGTTAAAGACAAATTAACGTCAAATTTGTGGTTAGAATAAAGGCTATGATTAAAACATTGTGTTAAGTTTAGTGTTAAGGTTATGATTATAACATTGTGTTAAGTTTAGGGTTAAGGTACAAAGTTTGGAACCAGTAGAGTAGTTTGCTGAGCCTAAGTGGTTAATTATTGATGTGGCCATATAAATTCTATGATTTATTAATTTGATGTGTAAATGTTTCCATTTCTTGTTCGTGGAACCTGTGTCACCACGAATGAAAACTAGACATTTTTCCAAAAGTCAAGTGGTCAAAATCGGTAAACGACAATACTACAGTAGTTTCTCACTAGGGAAACTGAATTTGCAAAAAGTAGACGGCAGTGGCTGCCAGAGTCGAGTAACTCAAGTGGCTACCTTGACAACCTTTCGAGCTAACATTCTAATGACCATCCTTCCGTGACGTTCATTCACAACATTCAGAAACAATAATAAATATATTGTTAGCTTAATATGTCATCGTTAGCGATGTTTTTATGTATTAGAGTCGTTAAATTATAACGATGATTATAGATTTACCTTTGACTTACCGTTTGGTATTGTCTGCCTACTAGCAGACAATAGCGCAGAGAAAGAGGAAAGAGAATGGAACGGAATTCTGGGTAACAAAGACCCTGAACAGTTTCTATGTAAGGAAACACTGCCGCACGATGGCGATGCAGCACTATGTTGGTGGATCCGTGTATGGTTCGTTCAAATGACATCCCTTGGAGTGGACTTCATGGTCACGTCACTGAAGTTTGGTGGTAGCAGAAAACTGCGGGCAGAAGTGTAGGGAAACGGGCAAGATCCAGACAGACTGGACTGATGAAATCAGCTCGTCTCTGCACTTGCTCATTTCATATCAGGCAGGGTTTTGTCCACTGTCTATCACACACAGGCAAAATCAATGATGTAGTTATAATAATAACGACAAATTAGTAACAGCGGCAACCACAAAGCTGACATTCTCAGTAGGCTATTTCATAATGGTAAACACCATTGACCAACGTTAGCAATATTAGCTAGCGTGTGAGCAGAATTAGCACGCAAACAAACCAAATTGCTCATACTACAATTGAGCTTAGATCACTTATTTATGCAAGCATTTAACGAAGGAATGGGATACATTTATTATATTTGTGATATGACATTTACTTTACAAAATAATTCGTCAGGATGACCCATATTCCTAGATGTAAAGAGGTTACTGTCACCAGTTCGGCTCCGCCCAGACAAAGTACGTCATCGCTGTTTATTAACAAAAAAAGGGTCCATTAACCAGAGTCAAGAGCACAACACTGGAGGCATAGACCAAGACCCAAACCCTGGAGACCCAAACCCTGGAGACCCAGACCAAGATCCAGCGGGTCAAGACCATGACAAGACCAAGGTCAGTTTGAACACAAAAAAACAAGACCCAGACTGAGACCCAAGACCGTCCAATGTTTCCCAAACATAAAGCAATATCAGAAAATTGTTATAAAGAAATAATTTATTTTATTTTGTAGGCCACAATATTTGTGAGCGCCCGATTGGTTCTCATACAGCACAATATGAGAAAATTACATTCAAAGCAAATCAATTATGTAAAGAACGATGAGGTTATTAGACTACACTGCTCTGATCATATTGTTATTTCTATGCACATTTTCCAACTCCAAACCATATAAAATTGAATGCTCATTGGATTGAATCATTTTCAGGTGATATGTATTTTTGTAATGAGGGAGGGTGTGGCAACAGTGAATTACAACTTATATCAAGGTGTGCATAATTATTAGGCAGCTTCATGACCTCAGGTAAATTGGGACAAAAAAGAGATTTAACTGACACTGAAAAGTCATAAATTGTAAAATGCCTTTCAGACGGATGCAACACTCTTGAAATAGGTAAACTATTGAGGCGTGACCACCGGACACTCAAACGTTTTGTTGCGAATAGTCAACTGGTGTGCAAAAAGTGTATGAAGAAAAGATGCAAATTAACTGCAAAAGACTTGAGAACAATTTAAATGTGAAGCTACCAGGAACCCATTATCCTCCAGTGCCACCATATTCCAGAACTGCAACCTACCTGGAGTGTCCAGAAGTACAAGGTGTCAAGTGCTCAGAGACATGGCCAAGGTCAAGAAGGCTGAAAGAAAACCACCACTGAATTAGATTCACACGTTGAAGCGTATAGATTGGGCAAAGAAATACCTGAAGACAGATTTTTCAGGTTTTATGGACAGATGAAATGAGTCACTCTTGATGGACTAGATGGATGCTAATGGACACAGGGCACCACTTCGAGTCAGGCACCAGCAAGGTGGAGGAGGGGTACTGGTATGGGCTGCTATCATTAAGGATGAAGTAGTTGGACCTTTTTGGGTTGAAGATGGAATGAAACTCAACTCCCAAACCTACTGCCAGTTTCTGGAAGATACTTTCTTCAAGCAGTTGTACAGGAAGAAGTCCCCAGCATTCATTCTTTATGCAGGACAATGCTCCATCACATGCATCCAAGTACTCCACTGCTTAGCTAGCAAGCAAGGGCCTCAAAGATGCCCGAATAATGACATTGGCCCCCTTCCTTACCTGACTTAAATCCTATTGAGATCTTGTGGACCCTTCTCAAACGTGAGATTTACAGTCAGGGAAGACAATACCCCTCTTTGAAAAGCATTTGGGAGGCTGTGGTTGCTGCTTCAGCGAAGGTTGATCGTAAAGAAATCAAGAAATTGACAGATTGCATGGATGGAAGGCTCATGGCAGTTATTGAAAAGAAGGGTGGTTATATCGGTCACTGAATATTTTTGAGGCCAGAAATGTTATTTAATTTTCATTTTGTGTTACTTATGTGTTGCACTTACTATAAAAAGTGAGAATAAACAAGTGAGTTGGAGAAATTATTTTTGTAATTTAGTTGCCTAATAATTCTGCACACTAATTGTTGCCTAATAATTGTGCAGACTTATGTATTCCCCTGAGAAAGATCAAAACTCATTTTTCCTTGTTTAAACATTCAGGTTTGAGGTTCAATTATGTTTTGGATTGACTGAGAGTATTGTGTTTGTTCAACAATAAAATAAATCTTGAGGAACATGATTTGCCTAATAATTGTGCCCGTAGTGTATTTCCTGTCAAGAATGGTATTTATGACTGCAATGCCAGTCCAAAATCACAAAATTAAAAAAATAATTTAAAAATGTGATAATCCCAAAAAAAAATTCTAATTACTTTCCTGAACGATACAACCAAGGTACAGCGATCAACTTTGCAATTTGACAGAGATGGAGTCAAGACCACAACACTGGAGACCCAGACCAAGACCCAAACCCTGGAGACCCAGACCAAAGCCCGGAGACCCGGACCAAGACCCGAACCAAGACCCAAACCCTGGAGACCAAGACCCAAACCCAGGAGACCCAGACCAAGACCCAAACCCCGGAGAGCCAGATCAAGACCCAAACCCTGGAGACCCAGACCAAGACTCAAACCCTGGAGACCAAGACCCAAACCCTGGAGACCCAGACCAAGACCCAAACCCTGGAGACCAAGACCCAAACCCTGGAGAGCCAGACCAAGACCCAAACCCTGGAGACCCAGACCAAGACCCAAACCCTGGAGACCAAGACCCAAACCCTGGAGACCAAGACCCAAACCCTGGAGACCCAGACCAAGACCCAAACCATGGAGACCCAGACCAGGTCTATGTGGTCTCGAGCGATCTCAAGACCGAGACCACAAGATCGAGACTCCATCTCTGCTATTAACCAACCAAGACGGATAGTGTGATCTGTGTATGGTTCCAAAAGTTGTACGCTACTCAGGGGCATGATCTTGACTAGTCCTGCCCGTCCGTGTGTATCTATACAATAAATCACAGTGTTCTGTGGTTGCATTTGCACGGTGAGGTTTTCTTGACAGAGAGCTCATTTACATTTTACAAATTATTTTTGCTTTAAAACATTTGTAGTTTTGAATAGTAGCTAAATGACTAAATGTGTGGCATCTATTTGTTTACTGTCTTTGAATTTGGTGAGATATCAGCTCTTACATTATTATCTGCTGTGTGGATTTGTATTTGCCACAGTTTTGGGGGGGGGGTGTTTTCCTAACACCTGAAGAGGACTGCCATGTATGGCATGCTGGCACTGATGAATAAATCACTGAGTCTAAGCACTCCTCCAAACAGACTGTCATGATTGAGTGAGTGGGAACTTGTTTGATCCAGAACAATAATCATACATGTGTCTAAATTCCTTGGCAACCATTTAGTATGGTTGCCTAAGGCTGCATCTCACCTCTTGGCTGGTGGTCATCACCAGTTCTGAGTTTTCAATTACAACAACGACATTAGAAATGTGCAAGTTCACCTGAAGATGCTTGGCTACTTCTGCTGCATGACCCAAAAAACGTGGATGTATCAAGAAGGAAAGCCAGAGGACAATTCACAGAGGGAAACCCAGCAGTAGCCAGATAAACATCTTCTTGGATGAGACTGCCCCCTGATAGAAGGAATACATCAAAGCCAGAGGACAATTCACTGAGGGACAGAGGAGAGACACCAATAATTCTGTGTGCGCTCAGAAACAGTTGGATGTGTGTGTGAATACGTGTGCTCAGTAAAATTAATATATTCGGGGGTGGGCTTTAGCCCACCCCCCCGCCCCGTCCGGGACAGAAAGTACAGGGTTTTGAATGTACACGCGGAACATTTCCATGTACACGCTAGCAGCCTACACGTCTACACTGTCATAATGCGCGATCGGCATTATAGATGAATAGATCAGGGGCTATTTTTATTATTATTATTTTGGGTCAATTTGAGATCCGGGGCTATTCATAAAAGATCCGGGGCTATAGCCCCGAACGCCCAGGCCTAACGACGCCACTGTGACAAGGCCATTTTAACTCAAAAGGTTCCGTCACAGCTCCCTATATTTCTTTGGCGCTTTCTAGTGTTTGTTTGAGGGAAGTCCAGCGTAACCAGTGTTTTAGAACTGAAACGAGAACATTACTTTACAAATGCTTTATCGATCAATGACATTCCCTATAACTAGGGGCGCCGTATGGGGGGGAAAGTTAGGACGATTCTAAGGGCCCGTGACTGAAAGGGCCGTAAAACGTATAAATATATTACATATTGGGGCCCAATATGATATATTTTCAGGGGGCCCAAAATCTCTGGCCACGCCCCTGCCTATAACCTCCAAATGAGCACCAGTGCGGCTATCGCCATACATAGGCAATATACGCAGATAATTTTTTATTGGTTTTTCATATTAGGAAGAAATTCTGGTTGTGTTTTTGGTTAAAAAGACAGATCTTTCTTTTGGGTAACGTCTGGAAAGAAATTATAGCTGTTGGCTATTTTTGGCTATTTGGCCATTCTTATTATTACTATTTAATTCCATGTTTATATTATTCAATGTGCGGTAATAGCCGATTAAACACACGAAAGATCACCGTAAACGGTCTTTTTCACTAGCACTCGGTCCCATTCTACTTAAAAACGGCACAAAATTGGGTCCTGACTGGGTTAAAAGCAGTGCAAGGCCCAGACAACGAAATTCAGTATTCTTATATCTATGAAATACAAAGGGTACACGTAGATCATTCAAGCAATACAAGCAGCCATTTGTGCTGGAATTTATCAAAACTGAAACCATTTGGAAAGATGGTTGGTGTCAGGGTGCAAAAGTCATCGATGCATTCTTCAATTATACAGTATGTGGAATATATCGATGGCTGTCAAATACCAGATAACTATTCAAACTAAATTAACACAAACACATAAATACGTCTTCTTCTTCTTCTGTGGGGTTTAACGGCGGTTGGCTCACATAAATACGTGCCGGTCGCTTTATGAGTTGAGAAACCCCAGATCCCTCCTTGGATTTAGGATTCTCTACAAGTACGGTGGTCAGTACGGGGAAGTTTCATTTCTGTGCCCCGAAGGGAAGTTAATAGGTAACGACGGATAACGTTTCTTTTGCGTATTGGAGGCAAGAAACTTATTTGACTATTATTACCTGAAAGGATTTGGAAGTGGTATCAGAAGTGGTGCACTATTAATATAGCAGTCTGGGTTTGCTTTCCAATTCCAATAGGAGAACTCAGTGTACACGAAACGAATCTGGACAATCTAAATTATTAAACGCGACCAAGACTCACTTTTAGGTTAAGAATCAACTGGCCAATGTTAAATGTATTGTCTTTGTGTCTGTACGTTTAAATGTTATATGTTTGTGTTATGTCCAAGTGTTGCAAACCGCCTGCTTAACAAAACTAACATTAACTGCAAGCCTGCTTATTTTTAACTTCCTATAGTGCTGTTTGTTTTGTTTGTCATGTATGTCTGGATGGTCAGTGATTCTCCCGTTACCTCCAAGTTTATGACTTAAAATAATTCGAAGTGAGTAGATGGTACGTGCTACATTCATGATGACATTTGCAGATCGAACCGCTATTCCCGATTTAAGCTAGACGTTTTCTAGAAGTGTTGCGTGCATAATGACAATTGTTGTTCCCAATTTAGGCTAAATACCCTCTACTAGTCTCTATAAAAAAAATGAATAAATAAACATAGTAATGGTGGACTGCATCCCAACCCACACGGAAAATAAATATATTTTTGCAAACCAGAATGCATGTGGAATGTGATGAATATATGGCGAATGCATTTAACTTTATTCAAAAAGCATCTTTCAGGTATGAATAGCAACCTTTTATGTATTTCACCTTTTTTTCTGAGATGTATATTCCAAACGCTTTAAAAATGTTTACATACATTTAATTTTATTCAAATAAAGTTATTTCATATTATACCCATCATTTCAGGTTATATCCCTATAGGCCTCAGGTTTTAGTGGATTGGTCCTGGCAAGGACTGTGGGGTTCATTAGGTGTAACCCAGGAATTGGGGTTTTTGCTGAAATCTTATATTACAGTCAACAACAGGACCATTTTCTAATTTTCTAAACAAACGCAGCCCACTTGTTCTCACACAGCGAATATACAAACAACACTTTCAAAACGTTCATCATTAGTTCTAGATGTATTAATTACATTTTCTTAAATACATTAATTGGCCATTTTTTTTTATTTCAAGTTTTTCCCAAATATGTTAAATATATATATATATATATATATATATTTAAGGTGAATTTGTTTTCTGTGTTGGGAGGTGGTGGCAGTATACTAGATCCCTCTCACCATTGATTTGTTGATCTGCTTTATTTAAATGCTTCTACGATTAAATTCTGGTTTATGAATATAGGTTTAAACTAATTAGAAAGTATACAGATTAAAATGATTCTCCTTTTGTTAAAAATGTAAAAAATCCTCTCATTTGTTCTACTTCTCTATCACCAAAGTTTTTTAAAAGTTATTTTTATAAACAGCCCATACAATTCTATGTTATTAAATCTCAAATGAATAAACACCATCTGTAGTATCCACACAGACCTCCTGATATACACCCACACCTGCACTGACTCACCACGTACAAAAGAGGCTAATAACATCCAAGACTAAGTTTTAATAGAAGACCCTATGTTTGACAAGTTTGTCCCAACCTGTTTTCACCAGGGCACTTGGCGCCAACGCGCCCGACTGGTGAAGGGACCGGGGAAGGAGTTGACCAGTTTCTCCTTTTCACCAGGGCACATGGCGCCAACGCGCGGACTGGTTATAAGAATAGGAGAGGGGTTAGCTGGTTTCCTGGCCCACCAAAAGTGACAAGGTACTGTTAGAACGAGCGGATCGCCTTATTAGAACGAACAGATAGTCTTAAGAAGCAGTACGTGGTTGTCTCTGTGGTGAGGTCCTTATCAATGCAATGTTGGAGCACTACTGAGATGGTGAAGATCCCTATTTAACCGTATTGGTGTCGCCACAATCAATCCATGCATTTGGTTAAACTCTCTAAAAGCAAGGACAGCCGTCCTTACAGGTTGACACCTTGTTAGCATGGGGATAACCTTCCCATAACCCTAATGTTACAGTAGTTAAATTCAACATCCTCACAAATGCTGTTGGGTTAGATTGTTTTTTTTATGGTAAACACTAGTTAGATCCCCAGATGGGATCTATGTATAGGAACAATTTCTGTCTCCCCTCAGTGGTGTCCAAGGACATAAGTTGGATAGGGTAAGAAAAGGGGGAGAGGGACATTGTTAGCTGAAAGGTGGGGTAGAATGCGGACTTACAGTATGATAAAATTAAGCATTTGTGAGGAATCTATTTGGGTGACCCATCCTTATTGGCTGTTTGTATTAGGAGAAGTATAAAGCAGGTCAAGGAGCAAGCTAGCATTAATCATTTAATCATTTAGCATTAATCCCACTACTGTCATATTGCTTTCACCAGTGCAGAGAGACAAAAATAAAACCTCTCCACCTATTCTCTTCTTTCTTTATAACCCAGCCTTATTCAGTAGAGCCTCTGTTTTGGCCTCTGTTTTGTTTTTTTTAGAGAACGTATTTTATTTACACATTCAGGTTTCGGTTTTAGACAGAGCACTGGGAAGGATTAATGTAGCCCCTAACAGTAAACACTAAGACTAGTATCAGTCAAAGATAGGAGCCAGAATTCAGGCCTATTCACCTTTTCATTTGTCATTATGAATTACATTTTGTTTCTTTCTTAGTACATTGTTGGAGGAAATATTGCCTTAGAGATTGCTAATATGAATAGATTCTTCCTATTATTATTAAGGGAAGACAAATACATGAGTCTTAATTTTTATTGTTGTTAGCCTATTTAGCATTTTTTTTTCCTAGTTGTTGTTTATTCCTAGTTCTTAATTCCTAGTTGTACCAAACTGGGCCATGTTATTCTCTCTTTATAAAAAAAAAGTGTGGGGCTGGGGAAGACATGCAATTAAGAAATGACAGAGACAAGATTGGGGTTTAATATTGGGGTTTAAGGGAGTTAGTTAAATACACACCTCCCTAGTTAAGATTCTAACTTTGTGTTGTGCGAGATTCCATCTTTGTTTCCCACAAAGTAGGAGTCCTGAATCCTGAATCACTGATTGACCTGATACGCCTTGTCCAATGACACCTGTCGCCCAGATCATTCCAGGGCCAAACCAAGCCCAGACCTATGAGACTGACTTGGGCTCAGTAAGAGTGGCGAGCCAGCCAGGACACTGACGGTTCCTGCTTCACCAAAACCAAGGAGAGGGATCAGACTGTCATGTACAACAGACAGTCCACGGCTGGACCATTACTGGCAACCATCACAGCCAGAGGACCTGAGCTCTATGAAGGAGAGGTAACCATCTGGACTGACTCATAGGAAGAGGGACACTTGACTTTGGGACGTTGGGGTCACAGGGAGGTACAGTACAAACAATAGTAGGCACATGCATTAAACGTGGGACCCCAGAATGGCAGAATGACAACATCAAATCACAAGGCACGAAACAGCAGTATCAGTCTTTAAACCCCTGCAGTTTTTCACATGTAACAACTAGGAAGGTTGGAGGAATGGAGAGGACCACCCAACACAACGTGGCATCAACATCCATGACTACACCAGTCAGGAGACATTCACCAGGACATGGGGAG
>JACXGI010015715.1:0-17018 GCA_016801175.1 Esox masquinongy | reverse complement strand
ACTGGTCACCCCTCTGAGCCTGGGTCCTCTCTAGGTTTCTTCCTAAATTTCGGCCTTCTTAGGGAGTTTTTCCTAGCCACTGAAATTCAACACTACTGTTGTTTGCTCCTTGGGGTTTTAAGGCCGGGTGTTTTGTAAAAGCACTTTGTGACAACTGCTGATGTAAAAAGGGCTTTATAAATAAATTTGATTGATTGACTGATTGATTGTATGCAAGGGACAAGGCTGAAAACTAATATTGGACGGCGTGATCTTTGGGACCTCAGACAGCACTGCGTTAAAAACAGACACAATTCTGTAGTGGAAATCACTGCATGGGCTCATTTAAGATGGAAAACTGTGGAAAAGTGGAAAACTGTCTTGTGGTCTGACGAATCAACATTTTACATTTATTTTTAGGAATCATGGACACCGCGTCCTCTGGACTAAAGAGGAGAGGGACCATCAAGCTTGTTATCAGCACACAGTTCAAAAGCCAGAATCTGTGATGGTATGGGGGTACATCAGTGCGCATGGCATGGGTGACTTGCACATCTGTGAAGGCACCATTACTGCTAAACGATATATTCAGGTTTTGGAGCAACATATGTTCCCACCCAGACAATGTCTTTTTCAAGGAAGGCCAGGCTTATTTCAGCAAGACAATGCCAAACCACATTCTGCATGTAATACAACTGCATGGCTGTGTAGAAATAGAGTCCGGGTGCTAAACTGGCCTGCCTGCAGTCCAGACCTGTCACCAATTGAAAACCTTTGGCGCATTATGAAACATAAAATAGGAGTGTGGTGAGGGGTGTGAGTTGTTCAAAAGGTTCACCACTTAGAAGGGTACCGGGGGGGGACAGCTAGGGAATGAATGCAAGGGAACGTCCCCTTAGCGATAAATAAATATAAATACATAATCTGACTCCCTATTGTTAGTAAATAAATGTTATCGTAAATTACCATATTGTAGGAAATCCTTAGAAAAGGTTAGCTACTCCTTTCGTCACGAGCCTAACATTAAAATGACATGTGTTTCGGGGTTCACCAAGACTCGTCAGAAACCCAGAACTCTGGGATGCATGTGTTCCCGGTCAGACTGGTCAGAAACCCAGAACTTATTGGCATGTGTTCCAGGGCCACTTAGACCCAGAACTCAGGGATGCCCACAATGGCATGTGTCCCTGGGACCACCCAGACCTGTTCCGAGACCCAGAACTCAGGGATGTCAAGTCTGGTCACTTTGACTTACGTATATGTGTGTGGCTATATCAGTTATCTTAAGCGCTCATAAGGTGTAGATCATTTAACACGAATAATACAGTTAAATGGCATGTGTTCCTGGGGCTTCACAGACATTTTTGAAATCCAGGACCCAGGAATACCAAGTCTGGTCACTTAGACTTATATATATGTGTCATTATCAGTAGCCCTACGAACTTGAGTATGAAGATGAACGATTAATGCCGTTGTGAGCTATATTTATGTAATACAATTTATTCCAATCAAGTAATAACGTTACAATACAAGACATAGTTACATACCAACACAATTCAACGTTCACCCAACTAGTCTGACAAACAGTGCCACAGTGTGGTTCATCGGTTGCTCCATAGCAACCATTAAAGGCCCTGCAACGGAAGGCCCTTCAATGACCAGAAGGCCCTGCAACGGGTGGTGAAAACTTCCCAGCACATCACTGGTGCCCAGCTTCCTGCCATCATAGACCTCCAGCGCAAGCGGTGTCTCTTTGCCTCTTTGCACATTTAGAACTACCATCATGCTTGCATTTTTACAGTTGTTACATACGCATGTCTACATTAGGGACCTCATTGCTGCTAACTCTGCATCCTGGTTGCACATGCTACCTTACTCCTTCAATTTGCCTCGATTGCACATCTAGAATGCCATTTAGAATTGACATTTGTACCTGCACAACTATTATCCCACTTGTAACATACACTATACTTAGAACTTGTACATTTTCTGCCCTCTACTATTTGCACTTCTGGTTAGATGCTAACTGCATTTCGTTGTACTGTACATGTACTGTTCAATGACAATCAAGTTAAATCTAATCTAGTCTAAAAGTCTACTAAGCATACCATAAGCATCTGAGACACACTTTAGCACGAAGGTGTGCCAGGAGCTTCCATTGATGATAGACTCCTAAATATGACTACAACACAACGTGTTGGGAGGTCACTTTAACGATGACAAACTCAAATAACTTTTTGGAGACATGGCTATTTATCCTGAAATCAGACATATCTAAAACACTCCCCCAAATAGTCATTAGGATTATTTTACCTTGGCAAACACAATGAACACAAAGGACAGGAACTATCCCATTTAATCAATGCTAAATTATCAAATGGACGGGGCGTTGCCGCCAGTTGTTGTCAGACATGCAACAAGGATAAACATTTCTTGTTCTTGTAAAGTTTGATCCATACCCCGTACAGTACAATAAGGCATATCAGACTATTCAGCCCTTTATGGGGAACAGGGGATTTCCAAACAATACAGATAAATACCCTAATATCATGCATTTAGTTACATTCCAGTTCACTCAGAGTTTCACACCTCTCCAGGTGAGCTCAGGGTGGTGGGGCTGTTTGCCCCACACTTGGTGTTCCAGATCTGTTATGCAGGACCCCTTAACATCACAAAGTGTCTGTTGGAGACTTGGTGGGGCCAGACGCTCCTCTTCCTCGAATACACTTCCACTCTTTCTCAGACATTTCTTATTACACTACAGGAGACCCCAAACTGTTGAGCAGCTGACATTCTACAGTATATCAAGCAAGAATGGGAAAACATTTTACATACAAAACAACAGCAATTGGTCTGGTCTCCTCAGTTCCCAAAAGCTTACAGAGTACTGTTAAAAGAAGAGGTGATGCAACACTGTGGTAAACATGCCCCTGTCCCAACATTTTTGAAATGTGTTGCTGGCATCAAATTCAAAAAGGGCATGTATTTTTCCAAAACCAATAACATTTTGTCTTTGTACTATTTTCAGTTAAATACAGGGATAAATTATTTGCGCATTACTGAATTCTGTTTTCATTTGTATTTTAGTGTCCCAACTTTTTTTGCAAAAGGAGTTGTACACACAAAACCCCACATTACAAAGCCAAAACACATTTTTTGAGATTTGAGCCATTTTATAGAGAATACAAAACAGAAATTTCCCTTGTACTTATGTATACAGACCCTTTAATCAATATTTTGTAGAATCGCTTTTGTAAGCAATCACAGCTTCTAGTCATCTTGGGTATGGCTCTACCAGCTTTCCACACACTGATTTAGGTAGTTTCTCCCTTTCTTCCTTGCAGATTGTCTCAATCTCTGTCAAATTGGATGGGGAACATCAGTGAACTGCGATCTTCAAATCTCTCCACAGAATAGGGTTTACATCCAGGATTTAGTTGGGCCACTCAAGGACATTCCCGGACCTATTCAGAAGCCTCATCTTAGCTGTGTGCTTTGGCTTGTTATTTTGCTGAAAGTTGGATCTTCACCCCACTCTGAGGTCCTGTACACTTTGGATAAGGTTTTCTTCAAGGACCTCTAGTTATTTTGCTCCATTCAACCTTTCCTCAAAGCTGAACAGTCTCCCAGTCCCTGCCAATTCGAAGCATCCCCATCGCATGATAATATCACCACCATGTTTCACCCGAGGAATGGTATTTTCCAGGTGATGAGCAGTAATTTGCTTTTGCCAGACAGTACTTCAGCACTAATACTTTAATTTTGCTCTACTCTGTCCAGAGAATCTAATCAATCATCATAAATGCCTGATGGAGTGCTACAGAGAAGGTTGTCCTTCTGGCATGTCCTCCAATCTCTGCAGAGAAACTTTGAAGCTTTGTTACAGTGGCCATTGGGTTCTTGGTCACTTACCTGACCAAGGCCATTCTTGCCTGGTAACTTAGTTTGGCCAAACGTTCAGCTATAGGAAAAATCTTGATGATATTTAACTTCTTCCATTTTAACAATGATGGAGCCTGTTGTGCTCAAGGAAACTTTCAATGCTTTGGTCTTTTTTATAAACGTATGCGCTTAGACATAATAACAGGTGTACAGAATGTCTCTTGGACTTACTGGCTTGGGTTTTTGCTCTGACATCCATTACGTGTGGGACCTCAGACAGGTGCCCGCCTTTATTAATTATGTTCAAACAATTGAATTTTTCACTGGTTGACTCCAATCAAGTTCTGACGATATCTCCAAGATGACCAAAGGACACAGAATTTAAATTTTTCATTTTAAAAAAAATCTATTTAATTAATTAAAAAGTCTATTCAACACAACGTGAAAGTGAAGGTGTATCAATACTTTCTGAAGACACTGTACTGAATTTGGGAAACATGAAAAATTTAGTCAAGACATTCATTTAATCTCATCCAAAGATGGCACCCTGCACAGGGCAATGTCCCTTTCACTATCCTGGGACAATGGGATTTGATCTTTAGACAGTAGGGAAGGGTGCCCTCTACTGACCCTCCAACACAATTCTAAGGATTTTCATCTCACTGACACTTAATCTCTGATAGAAATTGTGGGGGAAAGCTGTATTAATGTAACACAATATGCTATTAATAATCCTGTTCATCAAACAGGAGTATAGTCTGCTAATGCCCGTTTAGTGAAGGACAAAGGAGAAGACACAAACTTTTTCTGGAATGCTTGACTAAACACTTCGTAATTAGATATATTTTTGATACTATTACCATATCAAACAAACATTGTGACCTCTGGAATGGTGCTGCGCAAACAAATAAGAACGCTGGCACATACCATGAGCTAACACTTCTCATACACACACAAATAAACATATACACCCTCTCTCTGATCTTTTCTGAAAGAAAAGCAAGCCAGTCACCAGCCAGTCATTTTGTTTGAAGCCATGAAGTGGTTTTGCAAATTATGTTTTGTTTTGCGCTGAAATGCTGAGGCAGATTAATTAATAAAAGTATGTGTGATGCATTAGCGTAGCTGTAGACAAGTGTCTCAACAACATGGCCTGCCGTCTACAAACCGCCATAAGCTTTTATGAACACACACACACACACAAACACACACACACACACGTGCAGATAACATGTAAATGTGCCAAGTCTTCCCATTTCAACATTGTGTCAAAGACAGGCTCTTGGACAGCATCCCAGGGTTTTTGCTTATTTGTCTTTTGTATAAAAGGACAACTATCTGATGGTGCCAAAGCACCCCAGGCAGTTTGATATGTGAAGAGCAGCTCTCCTCTCCTCTCTCAGCTGGTACACAGATGTGTGTGCTGAGGGAGCCCGCTGTCTGAACTGAGCACAGATTAGTGACTATTTTTTTTCTATTTCTAATAAATAAAGCATTTTGTGTGTATGTGTGTGTGTGTGTGTGTGTGTGGTGGTTGTGGGGTGTGTGGGTGAGTGTGAGAGGAAAGTAATGCCATTGGCCCTTGGATCAGAAGCAGGTGTGGTTAGGGATCTTGGTGGCCACATATTGTATAATAATGCTCTTATCATAAAATAACAGCACTTTTAAGTTTAATCGTGGTTTAGGTCTTGAGGTTTCGGGTAGGAGTTTAAAAAAAAGTTTTTCATTTTTTTTTATGAGTTTTTCCGATTGTTTGGAGTTAAATGCTCTAAATACAGTTAACATTTTTGCAAGCCGCATTCTGTTTTGTGCAAATGTTTCCAGATATGCACTTTATTGTTCCAGTCTCACCAAAAAAGATTAATACCTCCAATTTACCAAAGGGAGGAATGACAGCTAATGATTGGGTAGTGGCAGCAGTAACATTTTTTTGTAAAGTGTGTGTGCGTGTGCGTGTGTGTGTAATCCTAGTCTTTGTGTACATGTGGTGGACCTGATGTCCCCACAAATCAAATCAATCCTGAAAAGTCCCCAGGTTTTTTTAACTGGTCCCAAGGGAAGCAACAAGGGAAAATGTGATTACCAGCTAAGAAGTTAGATTAAGGATACAAATGGACAGTGTCAGAATTGAGGTTTGGTTATTGAGGTTAAGTTAGGGTTACGTTAAGGTTATGGTTAGGGAACAGAGAACATGGACGTCTGGGTTTCAGGTCCCCAAGAAGAGAGAAAGCCATGTGGGTGTGTGTATATGCATGTCGGTGTGTAACCTTAGCAGGTTGGACATCAAGGACAGAGGAAACAGCTCTGTCAGAGAGGTGTCAAACTCATAAGCAGGGCCAAGGGTGAGCAGAAATGTGTGAGGAGCAAACTCCTCCTGATCAAATATTTTTATAGAGAATATAAAGCACATATACTCCACCCATAATCCAGTTATAATTTCAGTTGCTGTCTCTCAAATAAGTCATAGACTGTGTCTTAAATAACCATCTATTAATTTTTTTTACGGATATTATTTAACCAGGTATGTATGACTAATACCAAATTCTTATTTTCAGCAACAACCTGGGATCAAATAGGGTTAGCAGTCTTGATCACGGGGAGAACGACAGATTTTTCACCTTGCCGGCAAAATCTCATTTTCTGGCCCTATGCTCTGGAACACTACAATAAAGACACAACCGTAGATAACTAAGGTAAATATACATTCTTAGGGAGAATTGTTGGGTGATTGTTGACATTTTCTCAGGAACAGTAGAAAGTTGGCTTGCTAGAAGATTTCTTCTGAACGTTGGGAGGGAAAGCCATGATGAAAGAACCTGCAAATAAGATGATACACCCTGTCTTAATAATTCACTGCTTCTCTGTGAATAAAGGTATTAGTAATCAGTGTTTCACTTAGGAATTGTACAAGTCACACCATAAATTGTAGTTGAGTGCCATCTCCTCAGGTGTTTCACACCCACATGAATAAAGACTTGGGGACTTTATGAAATGGGAACACACTACTATTCTACTATAATAGAAGGAATATTTGGTGGTTCAGTATTTGAAGGGCTCCATACTGTATATATTGTGATCCAGTCGGTCATTAAGTATGTCATGTCTTTCATTTCCATTATAGAAAGCATAATGATATGAAGGTCCATTATAGATCTGCAGAGTTCAAAGGAACATTTATTAAAACTTATTTTTCTCATTCAGTTAGATTGCTACCACTACAGTTGTTCAATTTAAAATATTTGTGTGTGTATAATATATATATATATATATATATGGACATGTCTGCAAACAAAGTAGTTATGTCATAGTCTGATGCACAGCAAGAGTTGAGCGAAAGTTATGTTACCTTCTATGGATGCTGTAGAAATAACTGTTCAATGTATTGAACAGCTGTGTTTTTATTTTACCAGATAGATTTGACTGAGGGCACATTCAAATTTTCAGCAACAACCTGGGAGCAATTGGGAATGACTCCACAGACACAAAGCAACCATTTTTTCCTCTTGGAGATTCAATCTTGTTGTCAATGTTTAGATTGTCTAAACACTAGGCCAGGGATACTCAAAGTCCAGCCAGCACAAGGTTATCAGTGGCCCTCCAGGGCTTGTAGAGAATTGAATTGCCTTGTTCAAGTTATAACTATCTATATACAAAAATAGTTACATTTAAATTACATTTCAATGACAGGTTGACTCATATAAGCGTTTTAAATTCATTAATCTATTTATTTTTAAACAATGAATCAAGGTATGCAAACACTGTAATTGCTGATTGCTGCATAGAGGAAGGCCATTTTCATCACATTCACTGCCATGTCAACTATCAGCACCATCTGTTCATTACGTCGGGCAAAGATGAGTGACAACAGCTACCATCGAAAGGTCGACAGAAAAACCGGACAATTTAACTAAAAATAGATTGATGATTTTGCATTCGTATTACCATTTCATTCTAATCCCAATGCCTGTTTAGTGTGCCAAACAACACTTGCTGTTAGCAAGGTTGCTAACATCAGAAGCCATTGAGTCAAAACATGCTAGCTTTCATTCAGCTTTCCCACCCAGAAGTATAATAAAGAAGAGAAAAGATTACGGCATTGAAATCTTTTAGCGATGCTTCGAAAACATTTCTGACAGCGGCTGCAACATCTAACACAGTCACAGCTGCATCACGTCCTGTGACCTAGGAGCAAGCTAGAAAAGGCAAGCCATTTGTCGATGCAAAGCTTACGAAAGTCTGCAAGTTGGGAATCGGGGAAGAGCAGTTTTCAGGGGATTATGACTGGAAATTATCAATCATGTTAAAAATCGGTTCAATTAGCCTATGAAGGGTAAGGAGGCTGGATATTTTGTATTAAGACAGCTTTTCAGCATTGATCTCTTAAATCTGTGAATTACATGTCAATTGCAGTTCACTAATGATACACAGCTTACCTGCTGTTATGACGCTAGTTCGCCCAGACACACCCACAATTATACCACAGGCGAAGCACTCTCGAATATTTCGCGAACAGTGTGAATGTACCGTAGGTTCGTCTCAGCGACATCTCGCCAGAGATTGAGCGATTTGCAAGTTGAGCAAGCGGACAGTGTGCACGTAGCATAAAGTGGAGTTACTGTGCCTTTTGTTACTGACAACTAACAACTACAGGCGCAGTGACAGTGACTTTGAGAATATGTCTCCGTAATTCTGTAAAATCAACTTGCTTGTTACCAACGGAGGGCAGTCTATGATAGGACGAAAGACGGGCTTTGCGTCTTATTTGGAAGCGGATCTTCCTACTGTTGAAAAAGATGTCAGTTAGCTGAGCAGGGTGTAAGATTCTATGCCCTTGGTGAAGAGGTAGCTTAGTTTCTCTCCAACCAGAAATCAACAAAAGCAGAGTTAGCTAGTCAAGTTGAAGATGCAAGATCTTCTTTCGATTTGTTTGGCAGATCGCATCCAACTAAAGGTGTATATACCGCCACCTACTGCAGTGGAGTGAGGCCGGTCACCGCCTCCCCACTTCAAATCCTCACAATGACTTGACGCAAGAGCAAGAGACCATGTCGCTTTAATGTGTGACATCACAAGCCACTTGAACAAACTCAACCTGCAGCTGCAAGGTGGGGGGACAACCGTGGGAGACGTAGGCCAAGTTAAAAAGATGAACGCTTTTCGGGTTAACCTGGACATAGTTTTGGCTCTAATGGGTAATAGGTTACACTTCCCCACTCTGCGCGATATCCCTGCGAATCAACTGTGCTGTCAACAATGGAGGCATTGCTCAATAGACTGCAAGAAAATGTCAAGATGCTGTTCCACGACTTCCAAGGCAGGTGCTTGTATTTGTGTGCCACCCCTTCACTGTGCTGCCATTGGGTTCTGTCCAACTCTTCATCCCAACAATAGACAAAGCTGCACTCCAGCTAGAAATAGGGCACCCTCAGAGCAACGATGTCTTGAAGTCTACATTCAATGACAAGGGACTGTGTGAATTGTGAGACTGGATATTTACCCGTTGTCTATGTTTGGTTTCACCTACATTTGTGAGTTAGGATTCTCAACTATGAATCTCATGAAGGATAAGAAACGTAATAGACTAACAGAATCACACCTGAACCAGTGGATGCACATTTCCCTCACCTCTCACAAGCCTATGTTTAGCAAACTTGCTATGGAGTGGAGATGCTCCCACTAACAAGGTACTGTAGGCCAGCATTTTCCCCAACTCTAGCTCATCTCATTCACCTAAACTTACACTACTTAACATTGAGTGTGACTATTGAAATTAAATCATGTGTTATTGATCTGATGTATGTATAACTGAGTTATTAATGGGAATTCAAGGATTGTGTAGTTCAGGTTACTTAAATCGAGTTCAATGAGTCCACTCACTATGAAAGATCACCTTACCCTTACTGGTGAATTATAGTGACCTTGTCTTCTTGATTATAGCTACTAGATGGCTGCATGTGAAGTGAGCATACTAAGTGAACATAAGGGATCTTTTTATGATTAGTGTATTTATAGAATGTGTAACTGAGACTTACTGACAATGTATTGAAAAATAAATAATGAAATAGCATTACTCTTAACAGGTAGTTTTAGTAACTGGCTCAAGAACCCCTAAATTTTTAGAAAATTGGCCCCAACCTAAGCTATTTCAGTTTCCCTGCACCATGGCAGCAACAGTATGATTGGGAATGATAAAACAATGCACAGATTGGAGATTGTGATTTTAAATGATTGATTTATGGTGTTGTTTCAGTAAATGACGTCTCTACGACAGTTTTCAATTGCTAACATGAATGACAGTATTTCTGGCACTGTCACAACTCCCTCCCCTAGGGCTCCCCCTGCTGGTGCACCTGGGCTCCGGCGGTGGGCGTCACCGGCCTTCTGAAGCCACCGCCCCCTTCCCTCTGCTACCAGCGCACCTGTTCCTCGTTTTGTGTCATTATGTTAGGTATTTGTTTGTCTGATTGTTAGGGGGGTTTTGTGGGTTATTGTTTGTTTTAGAGACGCTCTGTCGACATCTATGTTCTTTCCTTTTTACTGGACGCTATACTATTGTTCAGTGTATTCCGTGCCTGCCTGTTTGGCACCGTACTACGCTTGCTTCACCTAAATAAAAGAAAGCAAGCTACCTCCTTGCGCTTGGCTCCTGTTTTGTCGACAGATCTGTGACAGGCACTGATATTGGTTCACATGCTTTGTTATTATCTAAGGGACAAAATGGCGAAAGGCCCTTGTATTTTTTTAATTGACATGGGAGGATAATGTTTGTTTTCTTCTTTACTTTTGTAATTTTGAAGGTTTTACTAAATCTTTTTTTCTTAGTTTGGCTTAAAATGTTGATAAACTATTAACCCTTCACACTATAAAGACAGCAGTCGGTTTTGTGTGAATGTTCCAAAATGTATCTGGTGAGAACACCTTTCTCAAAGCACATGTGAGATGTTTCATATAACAGAAACATACATTAGAAAGTCGGGATAATCTAAGGATTCTACAACTACCATAGTTAATATGATTCGGATTCTGCTTTTGTTTGATGGACAGTGAAAGTTTAAACCAATAAAACAAGAAAACAATGCTGGTTAATGGCATTGATGTAAAAGGATTTTTATGAATAATTTTAATTGATAGATATTTTTGCTGATCACTTTAGACTTCTTGCCAATCTGTTTGTTGTTCAATACTCTTTAATATTACTTGACTTTAGTACAGGAACCTCTGGAAAATGCTGAGTCTCCATTTACATGCAGTGAAACAATGATTCAGCTAACAGGTTCCTTCAACACAACACCCATGAGAATGTTTGATTTATCCTGCTTAGTCAAAGGCCTCACTGGGAAACATGAAATAGGACCCTGCTTATAATTTCCAATCAAATCCTTTTCACAAATTAATATTTTACTCATATTCTAAATGGGATCACGAAAGGTCAGCCTAGATGTTTAAAAAATATATGACAAATTGTTGTATTGATTCCAATAGCGATCCAATTATTCTGCATTTGATTTCTTTTCTGCATAACTGGCTTTAATTTTCCTTCACCATTATGGTGGGTGACGTTATCCTCTCCAAGTTGTAATGTTCGCAACATACAAAATGAAGAATGTACACTACCGTTCAAAAGTTTGGGATCACTTAAAAATGTCCTTGTTTGAATATCTACATAGGCGTACAGAGGCACATTTTCAGCAACAGTGTTCCAATGTCATGTTGCGTTTGTTAATCCAAGTTTAGCATTTTAAAAGGTTATTTTTTGCAATTATGTTAGCGTAGCTGAAAACCTTTGTTCTTATTTAAGAAGCAATAAAACTGGCCTTCTTTAGACTAGTTTAGCATCAGCAATTTTGGGTTCGATTACAGACACAAAATGGCCAAAAACAAAGACCATTCTTCTGAAACTCCTTCAATCTATTCATGTTCTGAAAAATGAAGGATATTCCATGCAAGAAATTGCCAAGAACTTGAAGATCTCGTACAACAGTGTATACTGCTCCCTTTACAGAACAGTGCAAACTGGCTTTAACCAGAATTGACAAAAAGAAAAAATTAAGATGGGCAAAACAACACAGACACTGGATAGAGGAAGATTGGACAAAAGTGTTATGGACAGACAAATCTAAGTTTGAGGTGTTCGGATCACAAACAAGAACATTCATGAGACGCAAATGAAAAGATGCTGGAGAAGTGCTTCATGCCATCTGGCAAGCTTTGGGGAAGCAATGTGATGGTCTAGGGGTGCTTTGGTGGTGGTAAAGTGGGAGGTTTGTATAGGGTAAAAGGCAAAAAGGTAGGCTATCACTCCATTTTGCAACGCCATGCCATACTCTGTGGACGGTGCTTGATTGGAGCTAATTTCCTCCTACAAGAGGACAATAACCCAAAGCACAGCTCCAAACTATGCAAGAACTATTTAGGGAAGAAGCAGTCAGCAGGTATTCGGTCTATAATGGAGTGGCTAGCACAGTCACCAGATCTCAACCCTATTGAGCTTATGTGGGAGCAGCTTGACTGTATGGTATGTAAGAAGTGCCCACAAAGCCAATCCAATTTGTGGGAGGTGCTTCAGGATGCATGGGGTGAAAGCTCTTCAGATGACCTCAATAAACCTCCAGGGGGCCACCAGATGGCATACGATTTTAGTATTATGTACACTGCTCAAAAAAATGTAATTAACACTTAAACCACACATCGGGTCGCGATGAACGAAATATATTAAAGATCAAAATCTTTACTGTACATTATGTAATTCGTTGAGAACCAAATGATGTAATGACGGTCAATGGAAACCAAAATCACCAACCGATTGAGGGCTGGATTCAAACTCACACCAAAATTTAAATTAAACAACTGAAATCGCAGGCTGTTCCAACCTGCATGAATTTCGTCACAGCAACTTATAATGTGACTCAGTAGTGTGTATGGCCCCCACGTGTCTGTATGCACTCCCGACAATGTATGGGCATGCTCCTGATGAGACGGCGGATGGTGTCCAGGGGGATCTCCTCCCAGACCTCGATCAGGGCATCAGTGAGCTCCTGGACAGTCTGTGGCGCTACTTGGCGGCGTCGGATGCACCAATTGTTCTGTTTTGTCTTGTTGTTTAGTATTTGTTTTGTCATGTTTTAGTTTTGTTATTAAATGTCCTCCGTTCTCCCTGCGCCTGTGTCCTGCACTATCCTTCAACGTGACAGAAAGACCGATCAAGGACACAGCGGGTGAACGGAGGACCAAGAAGAGAGGGTACGTGATCAGTGGATAACTCCCCCTAAATATTTTCTGGGGGGGGCTATGGCACTGGGTGCAGCGACCGGGTGCCCACATCGCTGGAGACGATGAGTGTTCCGGCTCCGGCGCAGGACCTCCGTAGCGGTGGATCTGGGAGCACAGAGTGGGGCGCTTGTCCCCAGCAGCTGCGGAAGGAGGCGAACGCCTGGGTTCATTGGTTGCGGGGGTGCCCACCACGCTGGAGACGATGAGTGTTCCGGCGCGGGACCCCCGTGGAGGTGGATCCGGGAGAAGACCATCAGCCCAAGTAGCTGACGAAGGGGCAGTGCACCACGGATGCCGGCCACTGTCCAGTCATCGGTTCCAGTGCAAGGCCTCAGCCAGCCCCTTCTGGTTTGTGTTTTGGGGGTCGGCTGTCCTGGTTGCTCACGGAGTCCTTACAGCTCCGTGGGCTTCGGCGGAGCACCGGGATTGGCGGCTGCCGCCTTTGGACCCAGATAGTTTATTTTGAAAATGAACATAATACACACTATACAGTTAGGTCCAGAAATATTTGGACTGACACAATTTTGGAAATGTAGGCTTTGTACACCACCACAATGGATTTAAAATGAAACAACCGAGTGCAGACTTTCAGGTTTAATTCAAGGGGTTAAACAAAAATATTGTACGAAACGTTTAGGAATTACAACCATTTTCATACACGGGTTCAAATGTAATAGGACAAATTAACACAATCATTTAATAAAATGTTCATTTTTAATATTTTTTCAAGAATCCTTTGCAGGCAATGACTGCTGGAAGTCTGGAACGCATCAACAAACGCTGGGTTTCCTCCTTTGTGATGCTTTGCCAGGCCTTTACTGCAGCTGTCTTGAGTTGTTGTTTGTTCGTGGGTCTAACTGCCTTAAGTTTTGTCTTCAGCAAGTGAAATGCATGCTTGATCAGCTTGAGATCAGGTGATTGACTCGGCCATTGCAGAATATTCCACTTCTTCTCCTTAAACTCCTGGGTTGCTTTCGCAGTATGTTTTGGGTCATTGTCCATCTGTAAAGTGAAGCGCCGTCAAATCAACTTCGCTGAATTTGGCTGAATCTGATCAGACAATACAGTATATCCCTATACACTTCAGAATTTATCCGGCTGCTTCTGTCTTCTGTTACATCATTAATAAACATTAGTGACCCAGTGCCATTGGAAGCCATGAATGGCCATGCCATCACACTGCCTCCCCCATGTTTTACAAGATGTTGTGGTATGGTTCGGATCATGAGCCCTTCCAAGCCTTCTCCATATTTTTTTCTTACCCATCATTCTGTTACAGGTTGATCTTAAGTTCTTCTGTCCAAAGAATGCTGTTCCAGAACTGGACTGGCTTTTTTGGCAAAGTCTAATCTGGCCTTTCTATTTTTGAGGCTTATGGGTGGTTTGCACCTTGTGGTGAACCCTCTATATGCTCTTGTGAAGTCCTCTGCTTATGGTAGACTTGGATAATGATATGCCTACATCCTGGAGAGTGTTCTTCACTTGGCTGGATGTTGTGAAGGGGTTTTTCTTTACCATGGAAAGGATCCTACGATCATCCACCACTGTTGCTTTCCGTGGACGTCCAGGCCTTTTGTGTTGCAGAGCTCACCAATGTGTTCTTTTTTTCTCAGAATGTGCCAAACTGGTGATTTGGCTACTCGTAATGTTCCTGCTATCTTTTTGATGGATGTTTTTTTTTGCAGCCTAAGGATGGCCTGTTTCACTTGCATTGAGAGCACCTTTGACCTCATGTTTTGGGTTCACAACAACTGCTTCCAAATGTGAATGCCATACCTGGAATCAATTCCAGACCTTTTACCTGCTTAACTGATGAAGAAATAACAAATGAATAGCCCACACTCCATGAAACAGCTTTTGAGTCAATTGTCCAATTACTTTTGAGGGGGCTACATGTTGAGGGGGCTACATACTGATGAACTGCTATGCCTAAACCCTTCCTCCAATTTGGATGTGAATAACCTCAAATAAAGCATGAGAGACTGCACTTTAAACTCGTTCATTATTTCACTGTAACTTGAAAATATTTTGGTAAACAAAAAACTTTTCAGTGTCCAATTATATCCAGACCTAACTGTATACACGCACTGCAGACTTTTATTTTGAAGGCAAAATATGAAAATCGGAAGTCTTATTGTTGCTGCCGAGTCTGTAATGTTCCTTGCATGACGCTCATCAATTGTAGACCATTGTAACTATCGAGTTGTGACAGTTAGCTAGCTTGCTTCTTACCTTCGGTTGTCGCTCAGACCATGGCTACCTTTTTTTATAAACGTGACAGCCACTTACTGATAGTTCAACACAAACATGCGCGTGCACAGACACAGACAGTGACGTTTCCTTGACTTCACTCACTAGCTTGATACTCGGAACGTAGGCTGGAGAACGTTGCCGCTCTACTCTGATGCTCGCGCTAAGGTAAACTGCGCTCAGCTTTGAAAAAAAAAGGTCTTTCATGAAAATCGTATATTTTTCTGTGGCAGCGCATCACAATTTAACAGCACTGGGTCGCTGCTAAATAGGGAAACACTGATCATGACAATCATTGTTATAAATAAAATGAAATGTGTCTTTCTGAACCATGGGGAAATAAATTAAATTCAGGAAGTGTCCCATCCCATGGCACCAAATGTCCGGCCCTGTTTGATGGTGGTTTCAGGCCTGTGTGTGTGTGTGTGTGTGTGTGCGTGCGTGCGTGCGTGCGTGCGTGTGTGTGTGTGCGCGCGCGCGCGTATCCGTGCATGCTTGTATTTTTGTTTGTGGTCTGGAGAGTGTGTGTTGTACAGAGGGTGTGTTTGACAACTAACCAGCCCTGATGTGGGGACAGGCTGTGTAATGTCAACAAACAACAACAACAGAACTCATGTTGCCTGGCTGTTTGACTACCTGTCTGTATGTCTGCCTGTCTGTCTGTCTGCCTGCCTGCCTGGCTGCTGGTCTTTAAACCTCAGTTATGTTGTAATTATAACAGAATGAGAATGCAGGGCCAGGGGTGCCTGGTCTCTAACCAGAAACAAGCACGTCTGTACTGAAGCATTCTGAGGATTACTCGATGCAGAATGGGAATGTGCTCTCTGAATTTACCATCTGGCATCCCAAATGGAACTTTATTCCTTATGGGCCTTTATCAAAAGTTGTGGACGATAGTGATTAGAATATGCATAATGTAGGACCCATTTTTTCTGCCTGCTACAAGTCATAGTTTCCTTGTCACTGATCACCTGGTTACTGCCCAGTTTCCAGGTCACTGATCCACTGGTCTTAGCATGGTTTCCTGTTGACTGATCCACTGGTCTCAGCCTAGTTTCCTTGTCATTGTTCAACTAGTCACAGCCTAGTTTCCTGGTCAGTGATTCACTGGTCTCAGCATGGATTCCTGGTGACTGATCCATTGGTCTCTTTATGGTTTCCTGGCCCACTGGTCTGAGCATTGGTTTCCTGGTCACTCATCCACTGGTCTAAGTCTGGTTTACTGCTCAGTGATCCACTGGTCAATGTATGGTTTCCTGGTTCACAGGTCTCGGTCTGGTTTCCTGGTCCACTGGTCTCAGTCTGATATCCTTGTGCACTGGTCTCATCATGATTTCCTGGTTAACTGGTCTCAGCATAATTTACTTGTCCACTGGTCTCAGCAATGGTTTCCTATTTCACTGGCCTCAGTCTGCCATTTTGGTTTACTGGTCTCATCATGGTTTCCTGGTCAGTGATCTAGTGGTCTTCACATGGTTTCCTGGTCACTGATCCACAGGGCCCTATCAGCCTGCTCCTGTCCTTCTCTGCCTGATCTGGTCTGCTCTGTTCCGTAGGTGTGTCCTTTGCTTTTGCCAGACACCCGTGTGTGTGTGTGTGTGTGTGTGTGTGTGTGTGTGTGTGTGTGTGTGTGTGTG
>JACXGI010015714.1:0-17037 GCA_016801175.1 Esox masquinongy | reverse complement strand
AGAACTGTCTGTGCTGTGATTGTGTTAGACTCTGTTGGACTGAATGCCACACTGTCTCCAGATATATCTGTATGAATAAAGATAATTGCCGGCACTGCGATTTTGTCTCCTCTTAATCTCTTCTCATTAACCAACTCGGGGAAGTACTTTAGGTCGGTACTTCAATACCTAGGTATTTTAGGACGGTACTTCAATACTATTAAACCTAGTTTTCCAGTCAGTTGACATTGTTTCCTGAGCATAAGCGTAACTTAGATTTTGCTAGCATAGCTAACAACAAAATGTTATGTAGTTAGTAGGACCTAACTAGTTAGTACTAGGTTATATGTCAAAAGCAGAATACATTACCAGTACTGTACAAATTGGCAAACATTTTTGGGAGCTTTGAGTATTTATCTTATACTTTCATGCTAAAGTTATTAACTCCATAAATGGCTCAGCTGACAGATTTTGATATTGTTACTAGTGTTCTAGATCAAATCCCTGAGCCAGAAAAAAAAAATCAACAGCAAGCAGCAAGACAGTTTACTCTAAGTGTCACTATGGTGTAGATTAATTAGCACCCATTCACAGTCATAATACATCAAAACAGTTGACAGAGGAACAACCACTGTTCATGCCCTGGTCAATTCTCCAATCAGAAAGTGGGAGTTAATGGCTGTGACCAATATTGTGAAATTGTTTGAATCTAATCTTAACAAACCATGGACCGGTTTCCCAAAGCACAGATTATCGTAATATGCATGTAAGCGCCTCGTTATCTTATTGGTGTGTTTCCCCGAATCCATCATTACTTAAGTGGCAGTTAACATCGCTTGTTAATTAACGAGAGTTCCAGACCACTCGTTAGTCCATCTTAACTGATCTTAACAGACACTTGACGGTTTTTGTGAAATAGCGCCTCCCTCAACATGCGAGGAGGGATCGCAAACAATTAATACTAAGGCAATAGAACTTAAATAAAATTAATAATAAATTAATAATAAAAATTACCAAAACAGTTTTGATTTAGACCAATTTATTTAGACAAATTAAATCATCAGTGCGTGGATAAATGTAATTGAATGCAAATGGTCAACTGAGGCTAAAGAAAGAAAAGCGTACGTAAAAACAAAATTAACCGTTCACGAGTCTAAAAACTCTGCATTGTAGGCTACTGGTACTGTCTTTGATGTACAGGTGCTGGTGCCTCTACAGTATGTCGCCAAGTAGAACATTGATTTCTTTAGCTCTGAATGTTTGTTTTCTCTTGCGTTCCATTTTAAATCCAAACTATTTGAATAGATTTTTCCCACTATGCTTTATATTCCCAGTTATCCAATCATGTTTTGATTACTGTTTGACATATAAACAGTAACAGTAACATTATTCTATATATCTACCACACAAACTAATAATTGGATGTCACATGATCGATTTCCGGAGATATGATTTTGATTGGCTGAAGTCCACCCCATGGTTGGATATAACAGCTTCGTCCACCCTAAATTTCACTACCTACATTTTCCAATTAATGCCTAAGTAGTAGCAGAATACATCTCCAGGCCAGGGATATTACATGCTTCTGATAAGTAATCAAGCTCTATCAAAATGCAATAGTCTAGATTTCAAAACGTATTCATGGTCGAATTCCATTCCAAGCCCCAAATATGGCCTAATTCAATTCCAAACGGCCGAAACGTAGCACTTACAATGCAATTTATATAGAGCCATGCACGTGGTGTTTTGGGAAACAGGCGTTAAGTCCGCTGTAACAAAGTCCATCTTAAGGATGGACGTCCACTGTTCCGGCGCGAATTCGCCTGCAAACGCCCCACCTTGCCACAGATGGCCACTTATGGGCGTATCCGCTATAGGTGTTTGTTTTTTGGCGGGGGAGGACTGTGTTGACATCCCTGCGTGAACTTTTTCTTAATTTAACATAAAACCGACCAAAATTATTTTTCTCACTCACGGGTGAAATAAAAGCACACGTTATAATGAGCACTATGCTAGTAGGCAACATATTTCTGTGGTGCTGCCATATAAAACAATCCACTCAATGCTAAATAAACACAGCACATTTAACAACACAGAGCTAACTTATAAAACAGACCCGAGTCACCAACAATTTCCACCATCCTCCAATCCTTAGTGTGCTTGTCCTTCCGCTATAATTTGCCTCTCTTCCAGTTGGTAGCAGAATGTTACACATGTGCAGTTGCAGTACAACGATGAACCAACAAGACTCTCTTGTTCTCTCTTGTTTATGGAAGACTCTACTTCCATTGGATAAACGCCTCGAGTTAGCCAGATTCATTTGCATAATATTCACCATGGCCCAACTTCTTGACGCACCGGAACAGCTCAAACAGCCGCGCTGCCTTCCAGAGATGCTTTGCGCAACCGTCAACAACACCTTGACGCTATTCATAGAAAAAGAATTGTATCCGTCCGGGGCAGCGGGCGCGCCGGGCCAGTGGACAGGCTACGTGAATCATTGAACCGTCACAAGTGCCACGTTATCGGGAAACCGGGCCCAGGTGTCATTACAGTTTGTAAAGCGACATGAACTTAGGGTATTGATAGTTTTCACGTGACGTCACGGCATATGAACGCCCACTTGGCGGGCAAAACAAACTCTCCTTCCATTGCCCTTTATCACAACTCCACAAATTTTACTAGTTATACTTCAAAATGACAGATAGTTAGTTCTGTTGGATGCGCAAACCACACATATATTGTATTTGCAATCATATCTACATGTAATCATTGTAATGAATGACATTGTCTGTTTTCGTCTGCACTGATGCAACCAACTCCTGGCAATGGCCTAGCTAACGTTAATGAGGCTTGCTAAACCTCTCTTGTTAAACATATAGCGTTATCAAAGTTAATAACAAAGTTAATACAGGAGAAAATCGCACCAATCCAACCTTCTCCAATGCAACCCAGGTTATCAAGGGTGGGTCATTTAAACAGTAGGAATGGTTTACCTGACATTGGGAAAACGTTTATATTATTACTGGTATATTTGTCACACGATTCTGTGTTATACTGGATGCACTATGTTAAACTGACCAACCATATAACCAACGGTAATTTAGGTAAATTAGCACTAAACTTCGCTTTGACAATGAAGATTTTTTTCTCCTTCACCTCCCAAACAATTGTATTAATGACCCACCCTGATCGAATGTGCAGATAGCTGTCTGTACTTTTGGACGCTTTCATTTTGGTAGCAGTAAGGGGATGGATTCTCCACAAGGTATAACTATGTACACATCCCCAAAGTTCAGCTCCGGCAGGGATTTCGCTGTTTTTAACGATGTTAATATATGGGTCACAAGTGCCTAAGACTTGCAGTGTGTTTGCATTTCTTTGTTTTTCATGTTTTCGAGGTTATCTAAAGACTCACGGGCTGAAGAAGTAGAAAATGTATAACATTTTTGACATGCGTTTTTCTGGATTTTTTTGTAGTTATTCTGTCTCACACTGTTCAAATAAACCTACCATTAAAATTATAGACTGATCATTTCTTTGTCAGTGGGCAAACATACAAAATCAGCAGGGGATCAAATACTTTTTTCCCTCACTGTATTTATAGTTTCAATCATTTTAAAAACACTTTCTACTACTTTAAACTGGTATCCTTGAATGACATAATTATACATTTCCAGGCATGGAAAGGAATAATTCCCCAAATAGATGTTTTCGTAAATGTGATTTTTAATTTGAAATAGTTCTACAAAATCCTGTTCATAGGATTTTCTATACTGTATATCAAAATATAAAACATGGATTTCCCAGCCTGACAAGGACTGTCTTGTTTTTCATGAATACCTTAAACACGGCAACATCATGTCAAATTATGTTCTCACCTAACACGTCCTTGCTTACCTGTCAGATAGCACACTAATAATACATTTATATTTTTGTCAGGTAAAAGGTTATTTTGGTGTTTTGAGTTGGACAAGCCTTTTATACACCAATTAGTTCTGATGGAGGACTCTGCCTGTCAAGTGAAAAGGTTTTTGCTGCTTTTATAATGTGTTTCAAGATATAACCAGTATTAGTTACAGAGAAAATAATTTCAAGGATAGGATTATGATGATATTTTTATAACCTTTTTGTACTTTGAACACAGGAAATAAATTACTATGAGGAAATCAATTTCAACCTGTTTGGCTCTTAATGTAATACAAAAAAACAATCTGATACTCCATATGGAAGTCCTGAGTCCTCAGTAAAGGAAAAGTAAAATCATATATCAAATGTTTTTTAAACAGCATTTCTCTCCAGCCTAAGATGTTAATCCACCCAATCCACTGTGCCGATTAGCAGACAATAGGATGCAGTTCAATTTCCTTCTAATTAGGGATTTAATGTGTGTTATTAAATACATCGCCATGTCCCAATTAGGAAGCACTGGGCCCATACATCATTTTAATTGATATACACCTCGTGTCACACGGGCTCACTATTTCCTAGCCGTATTCCCCAAATGATCTTTGCTGGCGGAATGGTGAGGTGACAGGAAAGTCATTTTTATTGCAGCCCACATCATCAGCTTCAAGGTGTGTGTGTGTGTGTGTGTGTGTGTGTTTGTTGTGTGTGTGTTTGTGTGTGTGCGCGTGTTGCACGTGTGTTTTCATCAGTTTGTTTGTGCCGAGGGAATGCAGTGGTATGGTTCCTCATTATAAACCACACTTCTCCCATGATGCCTATGCTTTCTATTTATTGAATGGTAATGTGTTACTGGATGTATCCATCGTCTCCATTGTCTGCGGAAACACATTTAGCAAGCCGAACAGTAGCCAATTGTAGGCTATAAGGATATGTTATTGGGATCAAATGTGGTGTTCATCAGTACCGTAAATTTACACCGGTGTTAGCATTACAGAAAAAAACAATGCATGATGTATTTTTCATGTTAAGTTTAAATGTCACAAGTAAAAAATATATATTTTCAAAATATTACATTAGCACTTAACATATTAAAACCACCTTTCCATATGAGAGCAGAAAAATGTTACCTAAGTAAATGTCAGATATGCGTCTTTATGCAAAAAACACTCTTGTATATATCTGGCCTCTGTAAATTCTGTGCTTACCACTTTTCAACATAGCTTCCCTAACATACAACATTTCCTTGCTCTCTAACTACTCTTCAATTCCAGTAGAACAAAATTAATCCTATTATTCAGAAATGATCTTATCTACCAGCCCCACAAAAATCCTCAGTTGAAATGGATCTTAGTTAGAGTATGTCTGCACCTATAAGTATCTCTGTACTTGGTTTGACTGTTCACTCTCATTTCAGACCCACATCAGAAACATTCAGTATAAAGTCAAATCTCGAAAGGGTTTTCTGTTTCACACTAAAACCCCGTTCACCCATGGCTCCAAGTATATTGTCATAAAATTGACCATCCAGTAATTTCCACTAATAGTTACCTCAATAAACCAGACGTAGTTCATCATGACACCATCCATTTTACAACTATTGCCCACTACAACGCTCATCATTGTGATCTTTACGCTCTGGTTAAGTGGCCTCCTCTGCACATGTGACCCCCCGAATCACTGGTACCAGCTTATCTATAAGTATCTTTTTGGCTACTCCTCCCTCTACTCCTGCTCGCTTCTCTATATTTATCAACCAAATAGAAAACTGCCTCTGGTACCTCACGTAGGTCAAACCTAAAGTAAACAAATTTCAAATTTGAACAACAATTATATTTCAATTTCTTGTTTGCCTTGTTACATGATTTATTCAAATGTGTTTATACGTGTCTGAACAACACATGATTTCACCTTTTTTCAAATTATTTTCAAGGGAGAGCAGTTAGGTATATAAACCTGTTTTCTGCTACATGCGACTTTGTCCCAAACAATAACCTACAGTGTGTAAGCAATATTTCAAATGTATAAATTTAATGCAATTAAAAAAAATCTGCATTTTATAACATTGACTTGAAACTCATCAATCAATATCCATCAATACCTCCTACGGTCATCCAATCTGCCATTTGATTTAGACCGGTGGATGTTTGATGAAGAGTACTTCAAACAGCTGTAACCTCCAAGACCAGACAATACTCGGAGAGTAGGGATGGAGGAGAGGACAGACCTGGAAAAAAGGAGGAGTTTCTAATGGAGGATAACAAAGTGGGGCTGATCCAACAAAGTTTAAATGAGAATAAAGAGGTCTGAAAAGCCATTGCCAACCTTTGCACCTCACCACTAAAGCTTAATTGCGTTGTCTGGTCGTCAGGGTTGAGGCAGATAACACAAACGTCGATCAATAACCATTTCTTATCCTCACCCTTCATCTGCTCTTTATCAAAGGGCAAAAAAGCCTCTTCACATGTGATCCTGCCACAGATAAGCACCTGTTCTGAACAGGTCCTGCCTGGTTCCATCTCGTCCTCCCTCTCCATGCGTCTGTCAGTCGGTCTGTCTCTATGAAACGTCCACATTGTATTGCACCACAGCACCACTGTGAGTTGAGCGCCACGATGAGTAGGTTGTGAGAAGACAAATGTATCCCAGCTTAGCTTGCAACGTTATTGACATAGTATGAAATCAGAGGGTGGTTGAAACGACATCTGCCTTGTATTTGGAAAGAGTTGGGGAAGATGGGAGAGGCGAATAGAGAGAGAGCTAGAGACAGATGGTATGATTTGGTGTCTTTGCCTTGCCTCTAAATAACCTACTGGCTGCTAATGCATTCTTGTTTAAAAGTTTTTTCAAATTGCCTTATTAGCTGGTTAAAATGTTTCGAAACATGAAAGAGCAGAGAGAAACCGTTTCCATCAGAACACAGGCTGGAATCGTTAAACTCTCCTGTTGCGAAGTTCATTAGGCTTTATTTTCTTTAGTGGCACCTTTTTTTTGGTCAACATAATTATACAGGCATCCATGACCCCACCCTCCCCTTCTCACCGGCTGAACCAGAGACCCTGTTAGTATTCATGTGAATCCTCCTCCCATCCGTTCTCTTTTTAGTGAAGGATACGGATTGGGGGGGGGTGTAAATCACTCATGACCTTCACAGAGAGTCAACACCACGATGCTGTGTCAAGGTTGGATTCCCTAACTAGATCATTTGTGATCAGATTTCGTAGTAGATATTATATAGATCTTTTCTTACGGAAAAATCACTCCTTGTGATGCTTGAATAAAAAAGCCATCCCTTTGGGTAGCGGAAAAAGGGTAGAGTACAGCAGCAATAGCATTTTACATCTAAGCTGTAGCCCCTGAGAAAGAGGTAGATAGGGCTTCTACGCCAGATTGCTATTGCCCTCAGCCTGTCAAAAAAAGCACCTGCTTGTGCTTTGACGTTAATTTGTTTGGACATGGTTTATAATTTAATTCCACCTCAGAATTAACTTCCAATACAACAAGCTATTATCTGTGGAGATGGGAATCGTCGCAGGCCCATCCCAGGTGAACAGTAAACCTTTCATACTCACAATATAAATACATGAGGGACGTGGATTTTTGTGTATGAAGGACACCATTGAAAACCCAATCTGGAGCTGCAATGCAAAATTAGAACGCAAGATTATTTCCCCAGCTCTGATGTAGCATTCATTACTTTCTCTTTCAGCTAACGAAATTGAGAATCAAATGTGCCACCCCACACACACACATCACACCCCCTACTGCCTGGAAAGACTGTGCTCTGACTTGTAAGTAGCTTATCTCTGAGGTAGATAGGTGTGTTTAGTGAGAGGTCCTGGAGGGGCTGTTAAAGGTGCTTACGCATTATTACTCAGTGTTTTGCATGTCTCCCGACCACATGGGCAACGATTGCAATATTGCAATGCATTGTCAGTTATACAGGAATCCAAGTCCATTACTGTAGACGTTACTTTTAAGCAGTGACTTTCAAGCAAGCTAGAATGAAATCATTCATTGTGCGATTGTAACTGTTATTTGGTCAAAAGATCAGTGAAATGTTTTAAACACAACATCTTGTGCCTGTTGAAGTGATATGAAATGCCGGGCAGGACACACTGTCATCACGGCGGATACTGGGGGGATCATTATGTTTGTGTTTGTCCGCGTGTGTGGGTGTTGGGGGGGTGTTTTTCAGTGTTGTTCCAGTGCCATGTCAAATGCAATCACTGGCTGAGTGGGACTCTCTGGAGCTTGGCGTGAGCAGAGACAACGCACTCACAGTGGAACAAGCAATTAGGAGCGGAGGTGTGCGCAGGGTGAGCCAGATAGTCTGCGATTGGTTCGAGGTCCCCGGTCGCACATGATAATCACGTTAGCTGGAGGACAAGGACATGGCGATGACTGTGCGTCCTGGTCCTTTATGGCCTGATGGGGGAGCAACGAGGCCACCACAGGCAAAGCCTCTTATTCAGGAGCTGTTCAGTCAGACAGAGAGGGAGGCGAAGCAGAGAGCTGCAGGTAGATGGACACCTCTGACACACATTTCATCTCTGTATCCCGATGGGCTCCTAGCCACCCAGCACTCAAATAGCTCCCTATTCATCAGAGGTGCATGTCCTTTCCTTGACACTGGGGAGGTGGGGAAGGGCAGAAAGTGCGCCAGAGAGGTGACCTACTACAGCTACATTGAAACAACACCTCAAGGTAAATCATTGCCGGTGCTAACATTCTTCAAAGTTATGTCTTGACTATTAGCCACTCAATAGTGTGTATCTGGTACTTCTCTATTTTTTTATATTTGTTTGGGATGTTTTGTCCATTAACAGGTCTTGTTCCATGTTTGTGTGAGCAACATCCAAGGGTGGTGCTGAATGGTACAGATAGGAGATGCCCTGATTATTTTGATAAATGTTATTTCTGTTTTCTCTCCATCTGGACTTACATTTCCTCTGCTCTCCTCATTCTCCATTTCACATAGCCTTAATTTTGATTCTGCAGACAGCAATACCTAATTCAGTTGTCAGCCCGGCAGCCAGCTTCACAAAATTAAACGTCTTATCAAGTAATATTTCAACAATGCCAAGTTTAGAATGTCCTACTGAGCTCAGATCTCAAGGACATAGGAACGAAGCAAGTGTGGTTCCATGCAGACTGTATGTAGTGTAGTAAGATGAAGCACATTTTCAATGTCCCATCAGTAGCAGAAAGAAGTTTCACCAGCTCCCACTACAGCAGCAGAATAACATTACAGTAATTTATACAGGGTAACTTATGTCACTTTTGTGATTCATGACCTAGGTGGGCGGGACATCCTGTGTGACACAAGATAGGGTGGGACTTCCGTATTGACCCAGCAGAACTGCCGCTATGAGGTACGATAGGGCAGAACTTCCATTAAGAAGTAGGAATGCTGGTCAATGAAAAATGGCGGGGGTATGTTTTGACGACATAACACAAGGGGCGTGCTATGGGTGTGAAAAAGTATGTAATTAATTGTTTTCTTGTGTTCATAGATGTTTGATGTTTTGCAATGAGTGTCCTGGTTTCGGTTTGTTGAATTCCCAGCATGTGATGTTACGATAAGTGTTTTAACAGCTGCGTGTATACCAGATGGTTTATAACTAGCCTTTGATGCATTGCAGCATTTCATGTTTTACAAAGCATGTGTAAAATGAAGTTGTGTTTTGTGTATTTTTATGACATGATTTGGGTCAAGTATTTTACATGTGTGGGAGTATTTATATATTACAAAGCAGGGGGACTAAACTTACGATTTGGACTGATTCAGCCCATATTTTTATATTGACAGGAAACAGGACTTAAGATCAGATCTGCCTATCATCTATTATAGTTACCTAACTTTATGGATGGGGTATAAAATCGATACAGTGTAGTATCGCAATATTATTTTTGATGATCTTAAAATAGATTCTCTGTCTCCAAGAAACGATTTTTAGTTTGGATTATCAAGCAGTTGAAAGCGGCTATATTATTTTTATGCGGGTAATATAACAATGCTGTAATTACTCCAATCCTATTAAATGGCACAATGGTCTTTTTTGGTGGAATTAACATAGCTTTCTAGAGTGTTATATTGGGTTTAGAAAGCGATTTCTCTTACAAAACATTGTCAACGCCAATGCCATTCCAGCTGCGCACTTTTCGGTCAAAGGTATGGGATCACTTTGGATTCAGTGACATTACAGAGAAGAAAGAGCTAGACATGTCTCACAGTTTGTGTAAATCGTGTTGCTCAAAAATCAAGTAGGCCTACATGGGTAATACCTCCAACTTAAAGGCTTATCTCACCTGACATCATTTGGAGTTGAACATTGCAACAGCAGAGAAACCAAAACAACGAACACTGGATAGTCTTCTTACCAGACTACCCTACAATTCCGAATGGGCAAAGCAAATCACACAATCTATGATGTACAATCTATGATGTAAAGACCTGCGCCCATACAGTGTCATAAAAAAAATAAATGAATCAGCATTTATTCATTGTTTCAGAACAGCCAAAGGTGGCTGAAAAGAGTGACATATACAGTTAGGTCCGGAAATAATTGGACACTGACACAAGTTTTGTTAGTTTGTCTGTTGACCAAAATATATTCAAGTTACAGTTAAATAATGAGCATGGGCTTAAAGTGCAGTCTCTCAGCTTTAATTTGAGGGTATTCACATCCAAATTGGAGGAAGGGTTTAGGAATTAGCAGGAACATTAGAAGTGGCCAAATCAACAGTTTGGTACATTCTGAGAAAAAAAGAACGCACTGGTGAGCTCTGCAACACAAAAAGGCCTGGACGTCCACGGAAGGCAACAGTGGTGGATGATCGTAGGATCCTTCCCAAAAATCCCTTCACAACATCCAGCCAAGTGAAGAACACTCTCCAGGAGGTAGGCATATCATTATTCAAGTCTACCATAAAGAGAAGACTTCACGAGAACAAATACAGAGGGTTCACCACAAGGTGCAAACCATTCATAAGCCTCAAAAATAGAAAGACCAGATTCGACTGCCAAAAAACATTAAAAAAAGTTCTGAGTAAATTTCATTGACAGACTCATGGTTTTTATTGTATTGTTCAAACTTTTTGTGCAGAATTTGGTCTTTGGAAGTATGATTGAACTGTTTGCAAAAGGTTATATGAAAACATAATAAAAAAATCGTAATATTGAATCGCAATACATAGAATCATGACAATCTCAATACATATTGTATTGGCACCTAAGTATCGTGATAATATTGTAATTCTACATAGAGCTTACGCATCATGTGGTTGATGTTGGTTTTGTGGATTGGTGTACATTGTGGTTGGTGTAATTATGTTGCAAAAAAATTTAACTGACTTTCCTATGTATGTCCAATGCTGATTTGTAAAGAATTTAAATTAGTATCTTAAGTAAGCACGAACTTTTAACATGCATTATTTGGCAATGAGCTACAAATCCCCAGAAGACTAAGCTGAAATTTGCATGAAGAACACCGATTCACTGACAGCTTAAGAACACTATTTCATGTAAACATACATTTTATAAAGGACGTGTTCAAAGTTATGTCTAACAAACATTAACGTGAGTTTGTTTTGCACATGGGGTAAAGTAGTTTAACAGACAACGAAACTTCTGTCATTTTGTTTGTTCCGAGTCCTTCGGTCCGTGTGTGTGTGTTGTGTGTGTGTGTGTGTGTGTGTGTGCCTGCTTGCGTCTGCGTGAGTGTATGCTGTTGCAAGACTTTTCAGGGGTAAGTTATTTTGCAGTAATGTAATGTTTTGAAGCACTTGTGAGTCATCTATTCAGATTTCTGTATGCTGTATTATGGATTTATATTCTGTTTGTAGATGTTGTTTTGAAGAGCATAATGGTGGGGCTAAGCTAAATGCTGGCTAATGCATGTAAGAATCTGAGTTTGTTTTTAATAGCGTAATTCAGAGTGACGTGATGTCATATAACTAATGAGAACAGCATTTCTACCGGATAGACCATAAGTTGTGGCCTCAGTAAACTATCACTCAATATCTTTGGTGGTCAAATACAAACAACTAACACCTTTTATTTAGTTGTAGCTGTATTTATTTTCTAAAAAATCTAGCTACTACATGTCTAACATGATCAACGGTGACATGTAACATATGAGAAAGATAATAGGGGTAACTTATTAAGTCCTGGGAAGGCCACAGAAGACATCTGTGGTTTCCGTTGGGCAGTTATGGATAAAAAAAAAATGCATTTATATACAGTATGTAGTTGAATATGAATAATGGTTCAACCTGTTTTTCAGTTTGTTTGATGGCTATGTTGAACCCACAATTCACATGATGACGCCCTGGTCGTGAGCAATCTGGGGAGGCCGGTTTAGCGTTAGATGATTACATTCACAGATAGTATATGATTCAAACAAATAATAATTGTCTTTCACAGAGCCTGTAATGGACATGTTACCAAGTTTCAACCCACACCCTAGAACTACCTATATGTACTGACACGATAACTATTTCTATGTTACCGCCTCAACAACTATGTTGTGTGTGAATGGTGTTACTCAGGTTGTTACACCCTCAGTGATCATGGTTGTAAACATAGTTGTAATGTTTGTCTTCCTAGATGGTCACACCCACCCACAGAACATAGTGTCGCAGAAGGTAGTGTGTCGCAGAACGCAGTGTGTCGCACAAGGCAGTGTGTCGCAGAAGGCAGTGTGTCGCAGAACGCAGTGTGTCGCACAACGCAGTGTGTCGCAGAAGGCAGTGTGTCGCAGAACACAGTGTGTCGCAGAAGGCAGTGTGCTGACCGTAAGCAGATATGCTACTCAGACCTTTTTTTACAAACAACAAACACTTGAATTTGCCCAGAGGCACGTGTTTGTTTTACATGCTTTTGTTTTATCATTTGTGATTGTGTGATGCATATTCCTTCTAAATGTGTACATTTAACATTGAATAATTGTTGTTTGTTGTGAGAATAATACTGTTTTCACGATTCCACTTGGGACCCGGCCCCTTGCGGAGACATCCCAGCTTCGTCTCTCTTTGTCGCCGGCCTTCTAGCTGCCATCATCATGTTTCCCTTCTGCACATGAACGCATACCCAGACTGTCTTATCGCACACACCTGTTCCCACTTCCCTCATTACTGTGTATACAGGCCTCCCTATTTCCCAGTGTCTTTGTCCAGTATTACGTTTGTGCTGTTGCAAAGAGTAATTGTGTGTTTATCTAGAGGTTTTGCCTAGGGCAGACACTAGTTGATTTTGATTTTGGGCCTGTTTGGCCGTCTTTGTAAATTACCTTCAGTACATTTTCCCGCTCTGTACTGGAAGGACTCTTGGTGTGAATTAAAACGTTGTTTTCAAAACCACCTCCAATGCATTGGTTGACTTAGGAAAATACATACAATCTGTTGGGGTTACATCGTGTGTGATGTAAGTAGCCAGCCAACCCTCCCCGGGTTGATTGCTGGAATGCGAATTAACAATCATCATTGATGGAACATCTGGGACAGGTCCACTAGGTACTATTGCATGCTAGCATGGAAAGGAGTCCTAGGGGAAAATTGCTTCATAACACTGGTCTACTCTCTTGTATTCATTTCTAGTCTGTTTGGTTATTGCTTGCTAATAGTAGCAAGCCATGACTTGTCTCCGGTTTGATGCTTTGATAATGGAGTGAAAAATTTAATAAACAACCAAATTAATTGTGTGTGGCAGTGCTTGCTTGAAGCTCATTTCAAGTAGGACATTCCCGGACTTGATCAGGGATAGGTGCTGACCACATTCCTTATCTGATGCGCAGTTAAATGCATAAAGAGCATATCCGTGTAAGTGTGACCTACAATTGTAAGAATTTAGCACTGCTGATCCTGATGTGTAAACAGGTTGGAATGCAAATGCTGAACCCCTACATACAAAGTCATAGACTCTAAATTGTAATGTTTGAAATTAAAGTTTTTTTTGTGTAACTCCCTGTTCAACTGTCATTGTTGTTGCTGTCATCTAACAATGATACATTTTGGCAGGGATTCTAATTATATGCTTTCATGATTACAAACATGACTCCTTACAGGTTAAATAAATGTTTTCATAGACACTCTGGGTTCAGGGGTGCCCAATGTGGGGGAAAGTTAGGACGATTCTAAGGACCTGTGACCAAAATATTATTAGAACATTTGGTAAAAAAAAATCTTTCAATTATTAAAACATTAAATAATTAATTATAACATTAACTTATTAACCTATCCACCTATCCTGTTTCTTGTTTTTGGCAAAAAGTAAACATCCTGAGAGCCTCTGTATTGTGCATTGCAGAACCCCCCACATGAAATGGTTCGGTCCTGTCCCCAAATCCAGTGCTAACGGGTACTTGTCAGGTACTTTCTAGCAGTGAATTGCGAGTGAGGAGTGCTGGTGGAGCATCAATGATGTCTCTGCTCACTAAAGAAAAATATTGTTTCCTAAAATGATAAGAAAGAAAAGATGGAAGAAAGAAAAGAAAGGGCGACAGTATGTTACCCAATTTTTCAAAAAGGAAGATGGGTGTAGTCCGTGAGTGCTGGAAATTAACCTGTTAGCTTAGTCCATAGTGAAATAGGCTATTTTTGCACTCTTAACGTTAGTTACTTAAAATCTTCAAAGAAAATTCGGAGTGTTTACATTTCGTTCCTCTTTTAGCCAACATTTAATAAATGCAGGCAACGTTTAGCAGACTATTGATACTAAATCAGTTGTCCCCGCCTGGTGCCAGGCCCAACAGATGCAGCTTCAGGCTCAGCAGCCCTGTCTGCCCATCCCCATACCCCTGAGCCAGCCCTACTCCCTGTCTGCCCATCCCCATACCCCTGAACCAGCCCTACTCCCTGTCTGTCCATCCCCATACCCCTGAACCAGCCCTACTCCCTGTCTGTCCATCCCCATACCCCTGAACCAGCCCTACTCCCTGTCTGTCCATCCCCATACCCCTGAACCAGCCCTACTCCCTGTCTGTCCATCCCCATACCCCTGAGTCAGCCCTACTCCCTGTCTGTCCATCCCCTTTGTATGTAATTATAGTGTCTTTATCACAATTATTGTCAGTAATTTCTGTTCATAACAGGTCCCAACGATTACATCACCATCATAATCTTTTATTCTATATACGGAAAGCACTTAATACTAAGTACTTAGTACTAATTCCATTACTGTAAAATATTAATCTGTGTACCCTTTTTGTAGTCCTTGGTAAAGCCCCTCTCGACTTTTAGAGTCTAACAGTATCTCCAGTCACGCTCTGCAGCCACTAACACACCAACATCTCACGAGAATAGCTCCAGTCATACTGCTCTAATCCTACTACTCCGATCCTTCAATTACTTTAAACAACACATCTATCATATTATGTGTGCCCGGCTTTGGGCACAAATAAAAAAAACGTTGCGAAATATACCCCATAAATGAGCATTGAAGTTATTTGTTCAGTCACACCCTGCTTAAAAACTTTGCCTTCAGACAATGCATAAAATGTGACCTCGTGTATTAAAGGATTGGAAATGTATCTACCGATCCACCTGTCTTCCATCTTCCACTCCCGTGCAAACACATCCTGGTGTAGTTGATGTATTCGAGCTAAACTCATTGGGATCTTCAAGGCTGACATCGTGGTCACGTGTTTGCCACTCACATGTAATATCTTGGTGACTTGCTGAGCAGCCATTATGCTCCTAGTTTTCCCTGGTGTTTCATTGCCAAAGGTGTTTGCTGCACAACTCTCCGTGACTTGTAATGTGTACATAAGTTTACTTCCGCAAGTCTGAACTACTAACACAGCGATCTCCATGGTTTAAATATACCAAAGCGTTGCAATAAAATCATAAACAACAGACCCCAGCAGTTAACAAACCGTTGTTTATTATATTTACAACCTTAAGTCAATCATGGGAAAAAATCTTGTCCAATATAAATCATCTGTTACACTCAAAGCTGTTATAACACTTATTGTAATGTCAGATGGTGGGAATTTAACAAGCCGGAAAAACACGCACACTGTAAAACATCAAACATCTATAAACACACCAAAGTAAACATGAATAATACAACGGGACATAATGGAAGTCCAACCCTATCATATATCACACAGGAAGTCCCAGCCTACCACACTGGAACCTGCTCACCTGTAAAAATCTTTTGTCACGCCCACCAAAAATCACAAAAGTGACAGAAGTCACCTTATATGAACTACTCATTACCATGCATGGGTGCATCATTCAATCTCATATTCATCCATGCAGAATATGTTGAGGGTGTGAAACAACATGACCTGACAAAGTTTGGGGGAAAACATTATTTATTTTACCAGCCTGATGAATCGCATTGAAATAACACCTGTATGCTTTGGTAATAAATTTGAGATTGGTTTATTCCTTAGTATCCATTTATTCTCTGTTGACTCAGTGTGAGTCATTTCATTATTTGTGTTGTAATTAGCAAGTTGCGGATGTAGGCGTATATCAACCTGCAGCTGACTCTTCATTTTTCTGTTCAGTCCTAAACTGGCACACCCAGTGAATTTAAATAGATCTGACACTGCAGAGCCAGCCACAGTGCTGCAGTGGCAAATACAGAGCTGCCTCCGTAATCACACTGTTCTGAGTTAGCATTAGGAGCACTCCAGGATCAGCATCTCAGCTGTTTCATCGTTCCACTAGTCATACAAATTATTTTATTTAATCCTTTATCCTTCCTATCTGTTTTGTTTATTGGTGGGCGTTAATAGCGTAATATACCTTTTCATCTCATCAGTACAGTCCCTATTGACAGTCATTCATCATGTTAACCTGCCAGACAGGGACCTTGAACATAATTATACCGCAATATAATCAAGCCTCATTGTAATTAAATATCTACCCGAATAAAAACACTGCAGAAAAGACAGCCTATTTAATTAGATCAATTTGAAGATGGACTACCAATCCACTACTGACTACATTACTTCGTAATAAACTACATACACCACATACACCTCAAAGAAAAATAAGAGGTTGTTGAAGGATTGACTACATTACTTCGTAATAAACTACATACACCACATACACCTCAAAGAAAAATAAGAGGTTGTTGAAGGATTGACTACATTACTTCGTAATAAACTACATACACCACATACACCTCAAAGAAAA
>JACXGI010015712.1:0-17015 GCA_016801175.1 Esox masquinongy | reverse complement strand
GACGACTGATCCGTGTAAAGGAAAGAATGAATGGGGCCATGTATCGTGAGATTTTGAGTGAAAACCTCCTTCCATCAGCAAGGGCATTGAAGATGAAACGTGGCTGGGTCTTTCAGCATGACAATGATCCCAAACACACCGCCCGGGCAACGAAGGAGTGGCTTCGTAAGAAGCATTTCAAGGTCCTGGAGTGGCCTAGACAGTCACCAGATCTCAACCCCATAGAAAATCTTTGGAGGGAGTTGAAAGTCTGTGTTTCCCAGCGACAGCCCCAAAACATCACTGCTCTAGAGGAGATCTGCATGGAGGAATGGGCCAAAATACCAGCAACAGTGTGTGAAAACCTTGTGAAGACTTACAGAAAACGTTTGACCTCTGTCATTGCCAACAAAGGGTATATAACAAAGTATTGATATTAACTTTTGTTATTGACCAAATACTTATTTTCCACCATAATTTACCAATAAATTCATTAAAATCCTACAATGTGATTTTCTGGATTTTTTTTCTCATTTTGTCTCTCATAGTTGAAGTGTACCTATGATGAAAATTACAGGCCTCTCATCTTTTTAAGTGGGAGAACTTGCACAATTGGTGGCTGACTAAATATTTTTTTGCCCCACTGTATATTTCTGTTCCTTCACATTGTTGATGTTCCCACTAAGATCCCTTCTAGGTCTGTTCTTGCACCTAACAATCATATCTAGTTAGGGTTCATCTCAGTCATCCTATTCATTATCAGCAACCAGAAAAATGACCACTTTCTCCCCAGGCTTGGGTCCATTTCTACCCCAGTAAGGAACAGCAGAGTCAGTGTGACAGCTGTGGAGAGGAGGGCCTGAATGGAGACCTGGTCCTTGTCTAGTCAAGTCAGAGGGGTATTTTGTCCATCACTTTGCTCCCAGTGATCTACCACGTATTCCAAAGAATGTGATCTTCATCATCGATCAGAGTGACTCCATGCATGGCAGAAAAATTCAGCAGGTGTGCATTGTGTGTTGCTTATGTCATAATGCAGCTAAATAATTAACAACTGAGTGGTGTACACTTACGGTAGTATCTAGTAGAATATATTAAATGCTTTGTTCAATGAATAGTGTTTAATTGGTGGATTTGTTTGTTGTTCTATTGCACTATTATATGTGATTGCTTTGTGATCTGTCAGACCCGTGAGGCTTTGTTGAAGATCCTGGAAGACCTGGCGGAGGACGACCACCTTGGCCTGATTACATTTGATATAGAAAAGAATTCACCTCATGTAAATCCTGCATTTTCAGGGTGACGATGTAGAGTGCTAACAGCTGTCTCTAGACCTAAATGGCTTTTGTGCCACAATTGCTAAAATGCAAGGAAAACAGTGAAAACCTGTCATAGACTCTTTGCAACTTTTTGTATTTTGTATTTTGGGTGAACATTCCCTTTAAAAATTTGATTTTACATAAAAAGAAAAAAAGTGTTCTAACATAAATAATATGTGACTTAACTGTAACGATTTCAGAGAAGCAGGGCCCAAGCGCAGATTAGAAGGAAAAATAAAGGTTTTAATGGTGGAACTGAGGCAGGTAGACACAAAACAAGAAAAATGCAGAAAAACAGGCAGGCAGGCAAAAACAGGGGCTGGTGGCAGGGACGGACATAAACCAAGCACAAAACACAATGACTGACAAAGGGACTAACAGAAGAGGGCCAACTAAATAGGGAGCTAACGAGGACCAACAAGACACAGGTGCAAATAACAAGGACAGGCACAGGCTGTGGGTAAGGACACAAACAAAAACCAAACATGACAGGGCTACATTCAAAACCAAAGCAGAACCAAAACAGAACAGAATAGAACATCACAACTAACCTATTAAACAACATTTGTAAAGTAACATTTTGTAGCATTTAAAGTGCACAAAATGTTAATGCAATTGGAGATATAAACAATCGCCTAGTTGGTGAAAATGTAGTACATCAGTATGTTGCCCCATTTTTCTCTTGTCAGCCACTGACATCAATGCTGCGGTGTTGAAGGGCACAGACATGCTGAACCGACACCTCCGAGAGGGAACAGCCTCTCTCCTCATACTGCTCACTGATGGAGACCCAACCACAGGTACACTCACACACATACTTGTATATCTATCCTTCTAATCCTAAACCTAACCCCAAATGCCTAAACCTGAAACTAAGCCCAATTATAACACCAAGCCCAATTGTAAGTTTTGCACTAAACCTAGCCTCATGGACCTGGTCACACTAGGCCTGACAAAATGTAGTTGTGTTACCATTTTATTATTATGATGTTGTTATTTAAGATGATTAGAGTCCTTGTTTTATTGAAGTTTTTTTTATTGTGATGTTGTTATTTAATGTGGTTAGAGTCCCCCTTGTTTTACTGATGTGTTCATTCTAGTATTTGTTTTTATTCTATTGAATTTTTTTTTTGTCTTTTTCTTTGTAAAGCACATTGAATTTCTTCTGTGTATGAATTGTGCTATATACATAAACTTGCTTGCTTGCTTACTGATTGATTTACACTAAACCTAGCTTCATGGACTGGGTCACACTAGGTCTGGCAAAATCAGGTGGTTTTACAATGTGTGGTTTGGAATTCCTGTTGAAATAGCCTATCCTGCCCGTGGTGTAACAGTAACCGAGAAACAAAATAATTTTTTATTATTATCTTTGCTAGTGCTGCCAGACAGATGTAAGCAGCTTGCTAGCTAAGATGCTATCTGACTACATTTGTAAAGTGATGCCTGTTTTTATTTGCATTTTCTTCAGAGCTTCATCCAAATTTCGTTGGGACAGGAAATGACACACAATGACCACCACCAAAATAAACAAGAGAAATCATTGGGTGTCGTGGCAGAATCTACTGACCGTAAATGCGTTGACAATCACAAACCATTTGGGATGCTCAATATTTCAAAAAAATACTTTCACCACTAACTGTTATGAAAAATCTGCTATTGCATGGTATAAATCCTACAAATTGCTTCTTTAACAGACTTTTGCAACTCATTCCAGTCATTGGTGGAGGCAAATTTAAATGAATATCAACATATACAGGGTAGTATTGGAGTTGTAGAGTTCGGAAGAGGGGTCATTTATTCAAAAGGGACTTAAAGATGCAGTCCTGGACTTTTGTGAATAGCAAGATATTTTCGTTATACCTGACATTTTGGGTAGGATGTGTAATTTGTTGTATGTATGAGCTGGACTAATATGGCAGACAAAGTGAAAGACTGTAGCCAAATCAATACAAAAACATATTAATTACAGCTCTGGAAAAAATTAAGAGACCACTGCACCTTTTTCTTTCCTTTCCAAAAACGTTGAAAAGGAAAGTTTTGAGCGAGGAACAAAAGCGTTCAATTTGCAGTGGTCTCTTAATTTTAACCCTTCTGTTCCTCACTGAAAACCTTTCCATTTTTTTTGGAAAGGAAAGAAAAAGGTACAGTGGACTCTTAATTTTTTCCAGAGCTGTATTTTTCTCTAAAGCAAATACAAGGTCCTAAACCTTAACCTCAATGGCTAATGGTTATGACTTAACCTAACCAAGCCCTAACCACTAAACCTAACCCCTAACCCTTACCTGCAACATCTAAATCTAACTGTAACCTGATTCTAATGAAAATGTAACCCTGAAAACCTATTCAATTAAACATTTTGCTAGAGTGGAAAACAAAATACCTTATAGGGATGATTTATGTTTTACTGTCTTTCTGGGGAATTCTAGTCCCCACGTGTACAGATAGGTCTGAATCACACACACACATACACACACCACACACACACACACGCGCACACACACACAATGATAGCCAATATTGCTTTTCTCATGTGAGACCAACCTGGAAAATATCCACAAGAACATTAAAGAAGCCACTGATAAGAAATTTCCGCTCTACTGTCTTGGTTTTGGAATGGATGTTAACTTTGAGTTCCTGGAGAAGATGGCGCTGGAAAACAACGGTGTGGGACGCAGAATGTATGTGGACTCTGATGCTGCTCTGCAGCTGCAGGTAAGAAAACACAAGGTGAGGGTGTTTATCAACACTACAGGGGCTGGATTACAATAGAATTAACATGGATGAACAAGTATAATACCAGTTTCATTAGCTGAAAATTAAAAGGACTGAACAATTTGTTAAGATCTAAGTAATAACTACAGTTATTAGATGTGCGATTAGACAGAAGGAGGTGGGACAAAAAGCCTCACTATGAATTGACGCTTTATTGCAGCTGTGTCTTCTGCAGTTCTTTATATCCTATTAACTGTTTTTACTGTTCTTGTAGAGTGTGTTGTGATTTGCTTGTAGAGTGTGTTGTGTGTGATAAAATCACTTTCATTAAAAATGTATTTGACCAGTAGGAGAAGATGTGGGACTGATGGCCTGTATGATCACTGTATGATTGACAGGGCTTTTATGAAGAGGTGGCCACACCCCTACTGACAGATGTACAGATGGTGTATCTGGGTGGGGCTAACCTGACCCAGACCAACTTCAGCCAATACTACAAAGGCTCTGAGATTGTGGTAGCTGGCCAGATCACTGACAACAACATAGAGGAGTTCACAGCAGAGGTCATTGCCATATCGGTAAGATCACCACTACTCTGCCCCTTTAAAAGTTCAAAGGTCAGTTCACTCCATACTGTCCTGTGTGTTTTAGAGTTCAGTAAAATGTCAAATCATTTGATAACGTTTACTATTTTGTTCAGAATTGTGACCTGAAGAATCTTATTTCAGAAAAGCAACAAGGTGACGTACTCAGAGACGATACCAACAGAGGAGCCCATTACAGCCAGGTCAGACAGCAACCTCCAGAGGCTGTGGGCCTACCTGACTGTGAAGCAGCTACTGGACAAAGAGTGAGTCTGCTTTGCATGACATTGTGTCTGTGACTGGGTGTGTTTCACATGTGTCTATGCAGGACCGCATCTGTATGTGTATAACTTCTTACTCTCACCTGTTTTTGTGTGTTTAAGTTTTTATTCTTCTACGTCTATGTGGATTATTGCACAAATGTGGTTCATCTAAAAATCTATTGTATGTAACAGAACAGATTTATTGACATGATCAATTTCAATTGAATAACAAATAAATTGCAGTTAGTTGAGAAGGTAATGCTCCTCATTACCTGGCAAATACCATCCCTATGCTGAAGCATGGTGGTGGGAGAATCATGCTATGGGGATGCTTCTCAGTTGCAGAGAGACTGGGTGACCGGTCAGGATTGAGTGAAGGATGACCACAGGGAAATACAGAGAGGTTTTGAAGAAAACCTGATCCAAAGGGCACTGGACCTCACACTGGGGCAAAGATTCTTCTTTCAGCACAACATCAACGTGAAGCTTACAGCCAAGACAACACCAGAGTGGTTTCGGCACAGTTCTTAGTAGCCCAGCCAATGCCTGGACTTGAACCCCATTCAACATCTGTAGAGAGGCTAGAACATTTCTAAAAACATTATAGGGTATTGGGTATTTTTTTGGTCATTAAAGGGTATTGTATATGAATTGATTACAAAAAAGGGAGTCAATTATAAATTAAGTCTATAAAAAAATGAAATGGAAGGGGTCTGAATACATTCCCGAAAGCACTCCAATCTTTTTCCAATCACCAATTTCAACAACTTTAGGTAGGATATCTAGTATTAAGTTCTCAACACATATTTTCAAATGACACCTGTTGGTTGTGTTTCAGGTTGCTGTTGAACAGTAATGAGAAAGAGAAGGTTAAGAAGAAGATCCTGGATCTTTGTCTGAAGTACGGCTTTGTGACTCCTCTCACCTCCATGGTGGTCACCAAGTCCCAGGGGGAGGAGTCCCAGGTGGCCCATAAGCCCAAGGAGGGAGAGGAGCCCACCGCGACCTTCACAGACCACGGTGAGAAAGACTACCATTATAACCGCATATGAGCCTAGGCCAACAGAAAGCACACAGGGTTGTCTCATGGTTATTTTGCATACAAACTTAAAATTTTGCAAATGTGAAAGAACTACACAGTTGAACTTGTTGACCATTTCTGTCAATGCATGTGCTCAATGTGTATGTCTTTTGTCATAGGTGCCAATCTGTATGACGATGATTACGCTCTGCATGATTTTCATAATATAGGTAATTCTAAGCACATTTCATGAAATGACTGTTGATGACTGATGCGCTTGCATTTGATGATATGAGTAATTTTGCCACATTTTTGCCAAACGTCAGCCTCGAAACCTTAATGACTTGGAGAAGATCTGCAAAGAGGAGTGGGACAAAATCCCTAATGAGATGTGTGCAAACCTGGTGGCCAACTACAAGAAACATCTGACCTCTGTGATTGCCAACAAGGGTTTTGCCACCAAGTACTAAGTCATGTTTTGCAGAGGGGTCGAATAATTATTTCACTCATTAAAATGCAAATCAATTTATAACATTTTTGACATGCGTTTTTCTGGATTTTTTTGTTGTTATTCTGTCTCTCGCTGTTCAAATAAACCTACCTTTGAAATTATAGACTGATCATTTCTTTGTCAGTGGGCAAACGTACAAAATCAGCAGGGGATCAAATATTTTTTTCTCTCACTGTAATTGAATGGGAACACCTCAGTCTAACTGAAAGTCCCACCCCCATATTGTATTTAGATTCAGCATATAAGCAAACAATAATTAAATATATAAATAAATGTATAAATTGTATTTGCATTGTATAGACTTGTGCCTCCTCCAAATGCAATAGACATTTCATTTGGATGGTGTACATTTGTGCGTTGTCTAAATGCAATAGACATTTCATTTGGATGGTGTGAAATTATACATCATCCAAATGCAATAGACATTTTATTTGGATGGTGTAAACTTGAGTGTCGTCCAAATGCAATAGACATTTCATTTGGATGGTGTAAACTTGAGTCTCGTCCAAATGCAATAGACATTTTATTTGGATGGTGTAAACTTGAGTCTCGTCCAAATGCAATAGACATTTCATTTGAATGGTGTAAACTTGAGTCTCGTCCAAATGCAATAGACATTGAAATCAACTCGATAGCCCCACTACAACCCGCGGGAGAAACCTGCAAAGACGCGCCGTTCACAGCCTATTCATTTCGGACCTCGTCTTTTTCTAATAGCTCCTCTCGGTTTGTCGACAACTTATTGATGTCACCTATAGACAAATATTATATGCCAGCAATCTATGTGACTAGAGTTATGAATTGGCGTTGAAATCAACTTGATAGCCCCACTACATCCCGTGGGAGAAACCTGCAAAGACGTGCCGTTCACAGCCTATTAATTTTGGACCTCATCTTTTTCTAATAGCTCCTCTTGGTTTTTTGATAACTTATTAATGTCACCTATAGAAAAATATTATATGCCAATAATCTATGTGACTAGAGCTATGCATTGGCATTGAAATAATTTCGGACCTTGTCTTTTTCTATATATTCTTTTTTTGGTCATTTTTTTAGTATGAGGAGACATTCAATGAAAACACATTCTTGTATTTTTCAAATTCATTAAGCAGTTAAAACAGAAACATTCTGTAATTAATTATTTTTTAGACTTAGTTTGATGACGACCCAGTAGATGAACTGGCTGGATGCTCTGACTGATGCTCTGGCTGGATGGTGATGCTGCGAGAGAATGTCCATGCTAATAGGGCCGATTTGTAGTCAAGTCAAGTCAAATTTATTTATAAAGCACATTTAAAAACAACTTATGTCGACCAAAGTGCTGTACAGTCAAAACATATAGCCAACTAAACATATTTATAGGACATGACAAACATAAACAGAACTTCCTACCCATTTGCAGACTCAAATCCTAAAGAAAAAACATAGGTCTTAAGGTGAGATTTATAAACGTTGCTACTAGTAGAGGACCTAATATATAAAGGTAGGCTGTTCCACAACTTTGGAGCAGCAACAGAAAAAGCACGATCTCCTTTAAACTTCTAACTTGACTGTGGAACGCACAAAAGCAGTTTGTTGGACGACCTAAGGGTCCTTGACGAAGAGTGCTGGCTAAAGAGGTCTGAAATTTAGGAGGGTGCTGATCCATGTAGGGCATTAAAAACAAATAAAAGAACCTTAAAATCAATCCTGTATTTAACAGGTAGCCAGTGGAGAGAAGCCAGTACAGGAGTGATGCTTTCTCTCTTTTTTGTACTAGTTAAAAACCTAGCGGCTGCATTTTGAATAAGCTGAAGGCGAGACAAGGTAGACCGACAGATTCCCATGTACAAAGAGTTACAATAGTCCATACGGGAAGAAATAAACGCATGAATAACTGTCTCTAAATCCTTAAAGGAAAGAATGGGTTTCAATTTGGCAATAGCCCGGAGTTGGAAAAAGCTGCCTCTGACAACAGCATTTACTTGTTTATCAAAATTGAGATCTGAATCAAAAATTATCCCAAGATTTTTTGCATAGCTATGTACATTGTTGGATAGGGGCCCTAAGTTATTAACGATAACCTTGGTGGAATCTGTGGGGCCAAATACAATAACTTCTGTTTTTGTATTATTTAATTGAAGAAAGTTTTTAGCTAGCCAGTATTTAACGTCTCTAAGACAATCAGAGAGTAATTTCAGGAATTTTGTTTCATCAATTTTCAGGGGAAGGTACAACTTAGTGTCATCACCATAGCAATGGTAAGAGATGTTATATTTCTGAAAGATGGAGCCCAAGGGAAGCATATATAACGAGAATAAGATAGGGCCTAGGACAGAGCCTTGAGGTACCCCACAGGTGATTGATGCAGAAGAGAAGAAGTTCCCAATATTTACAGAAAATTTCCTGTCTCTCAAATATGAAGTAAATAGCTTTAGAGCAGTACCCTGAATGCCAACTTCTAGTTTAAGATGGTCTAGAAGGATGGCATGATCAATTGTGTCAAAAGCAGCACTAAGATCAAGAAGAATTAAAATACCACAGTTCCCATTGTCCCTAAACAACATTAAATCATTTAACACCTTAAGATGAGCTGATTCAGTGCTATGGCGTGCCCTAAAACCTGACTGGAATTTATCCAGAATATGATTTTCATTTAAAAAGGAGGAACGCTGGGAAAAAAATACTTTCTCCAGAACTTTTGATAGGAATGGCAATTTTGAAATGGGATGGAAATTATTAAGGACAGATAAATCAAGATTAGGTTTTTTAATAAGGGGTTGGACCGCTGCATGTTTAAAACATGACGGGACAGGGCCATTGATGAGGCAGCTATTTATTATGGACAATATACTGGGACCAATAGTGTCCAGCACTTTTTTAAAAAGGCGTGAGGGAACTGTGTCCTGGGGGCAGGTAGTAGGCTTCATGTGTGAGACTATGTCAATCACATGTGAAAGAGATACAAGTTCAAACTGGTAAAAAAGAGCAGAACATGTGGCTAAATCAGAGGGGTCGTGATCTGGAGGTAAGAGGAGCAACAGAATCCAGGATGTCAGAGCAAGTGGAATTAAACATACTGACTAAGACCTCTGTGCTCAGGCTCGAGGGAGCCTCAATGCTGCTGATGAGGGGAGAAGCCTTGTAAGCATCTGAGAAGAGTTTGGCATTGGGTTAAAAGAGTGAGAGAAATTGCCTGGTAGTTTGCGTTTAGGGAGTAGGCATGAAAGGGTAGCATTAAAAACAACAGGTTTATGATCAGACAAACAAATATCATCTATCTCAACATTGCAAATAGGAAAACCAAGTGACAAAACAAGATCTAGTGTATGGCCAAGCTGGTGAGTAGATTCCATAACTGACTGAGTGAGATTAAATAAGTCAACAAGTTGTAAAAACTCTCTAACCATAGCTGGACAGCAAACATGAATATTAAAATCGCCAATAATCAGAAGATTATCAGAAGTAGGTACAATAGAAGATAGGAAGTCTGAGAAATCTTGGATAAAATCCTTATCGTATTTATACAATCGCACATAGCATTGGACTGGACAGTTCCACCTTGATCAGCTGTACTTCAAAACTTTGGTATGTTTCAACTGACACGATGCAACACTTAAAAACGATTTTTAAAAATAACTGCTAATCCTCCACCACGACCAGCGATTCTAGGGGAACTAAAAAAATCACAGTCGCTGGGAGAAAGTTCACAAAGAGGACTTAACTCACCGACGTTAAGCCATGTCTCAGACACAAACAAGAAATCTAATTCACGAGATAAAAAGAAATCATTCAGAATAAAAGTTTTGTTTGAAATAGACCTTCCATTTACCAAGGCCATTTTAAGGGAGATGTGATCGGCCAGATGGCATGTAACAGGATCGCCAGGATTTTTTGGAATGGGATTGTAGCCCAATGAACGTAAATTACAGTGGTTGATTCCTCTCTTGCGAACGTGAGGTCTAACCGGCAGGTACAGCGCAGTTTGTGCTGGATCCGGAAGAATAGGTACGAGGCAGGTACGTCTCAGAGAGATGAATGGATTGCGGCAGGGACGATCTCCAGGAAACACTGAACCACTTGGCCAAGAAGTTCGTTTAATCCTGGCTAATATGCCTCCTCGTTTACCCCGTTTTCTGCGACGTTTCCTCTTGTGAGAGGTGCAGTAGGGGAGCTGGCACAGACTCGCAGGTAAATGAGGGAGAGAGAACTCCTGTTCCCCTGGACTCCGACTGCATAGATCAGCAGCGGCGGCCCGAATATCGAGGAGAGCTTGGCGTTCATATAATATGAGCGAGGAGGCAACTTGGGCAGACATGTAGACGAACAACACGAACGTACAGAGAAATTCGATGTGACGGCTCGCCAAAGAACAAACTGGCACCATCTTGAATGCCATCAATTTCCTTGTATGCTAATGACGCCAAATGCCATTCGGCTCTGGTGGTTATAGGGAGTAAAAAAGGCCTGGCGGTTCTAGTGTTAACGTGCTTTGCATGTGGCCTGTTTTCAGTTACTTTCATCGCGGCAACCGCATGATCAGGTGGAGGACCGGAGAAGTGTTTGTGTCTTGAAATAGAGGAGACAATTACCTTACTATTGGCATCACACCTTACCATTGGCCTGCTACATTTTGGCCTAGGCTATATATATGTTTTGGGGGGTGTCGGGAGTAATGTGTTATTATTAACGTTAAATCCGATTATAACGGGGAACTGGAGAACACGCCTTGAGTTGTGTATGTTTTGTCCAGCCTGCCCGACCTGGCCCAACTCCCTGTTTAACAACTTGCGTCTATGTATTTTATTGGCAACTAAAAAACAATGCTACGGAGAAATCTGTATCTTTCTTGATGTTTTCAAACACCTCTAAGACATAATTTGTCAAGGCTTATGCCTACTATTGAGCTATAGAACAGTGCTGGCAGCACGGCACAACCAAGACACAAACACGGTCCTTCACCTGATCGTGCGGTTGCCGCGATGAAAGTAACTGAAAACAGGCCACATGCAAACGAAATAAATTCTCTGGTTAAAGAGTTCTCAAAACGACCCAACTGTGTATCCATAACAGACAAGGAAACAATGGAACTTGTTCGTGTGCTACTTGATTGACAGCGCTCATTGGAGAGTTTGCACTCAAGTGTCCAATCACAGTGTTCCAAGCATAAAACACCCCAGTCCAATGAGGACAGCTCTATCAAATGTGTTAGGTCACGCCCCATTGCATTTGAACGATGTACAACTTCACACCATCCAAATGAAATGTCTATTGCATTTGGACGACACTCAAGTTTACACCATCCAAATGAAATGTCAATTGCATTTGGACGATGTATAACTTCACACCATCCAAATGAAATGTCTATTGCATTTGGATGACGCACAATTTCGCACCATCCAAATGAAATGTCTATTGCATTTGGACAACACACAATTTTATAGCATCTAAATTAAATGTCTATTGCATTTGAACTACGCAAAACTTTCACACCATCCAAATTAAATGTTTATTGCATTTGGATGATGCACGAACGTACACAATGCAAATGCAATGTGTATATATTTATTTATATTTTTAATAATGTAATTATAATTAATTTTTTAAATTATTGTTTGCTTGTCTGCGCAATCCAATGAAATATACAAGTGGGACATTCAGTATGATTGAGGTGTTCCCATTCCATTACGTCCATGCACACTGAAAACACTGTTACTGGAAATTTGACACCACACTCCTTGAACAACCTGTATTAACCTAGAAGAATCTGGCAAGTATTGGCTGGTTAACAGATACGGGTCTTGTAGTCGTTTTAGGTACAATTTGTAGGCACCATAAACTTGTATGAAAATATATTAAATACTGTTCATTTACATACTACTCAATATTATGCCATGATACATTTGATTGATATTAAATTCTCAGTAAAAAGTGCAAAGCAGTTTTCCAAAATCACAAAGCACATCATGCTCTTTTTCTAAACAAATTAATGTTCTAAATTGGTCTAGTTTTGGTCTTCGGAAAAAAACATTTGCAGTATTAAGTCCATTCAAATGTATAGTTTCTAGGAGGCTACACAATTAGGGAAAGATATTGAGACAACATTGACCACTGACCAAGAGTAGCAACCTGGCAATAGATGTTAACGGTCTTTCAGTTGCACACCACACTTATTTTGGCAACCCTGCATGCTTGTTTTCCCTTGATGAATGGTGAAACAAACACAACATACCAGTAGCCCAACTCACAGAGAATAGAAAGGAAAAAGTGATTTCAGTATCTCATCAGGGCTGCTCTGGATAAGGCATGTCATATTGCTTATGTGTATACGTAGTCTGCCTGATACATTCAGGCCTATTCAGTTTTGAATGGGTGTTGGGAGTAACCTTTTGTTATGATTGTTAAATCCGATTATAACAGGGAAGTGACTTGAGTTGTGTCTGAATTTGTCCAGCCTGCCCAGACCTGGCCCAGCTCCCTCTGTTTAACACCTTGCGTCTATTTATTCTATCGGCAACAAAAAACATTGCTATGGTGAAATCTGTATTTTTCATACCTTGTAAAGGCTTACGCCTACTATTGAGCTATAGATCGGTGATGGCAGCCTGGCACAAACAAGACACACCCACTTTACCAGTACTCCACCTGATTACGCACTTGCCACAATGAAAGTAGCCTAACTGAAAACAGGCCAAATGCTAACGACATAAATTCTCTGGCTAAATAGTTCTCAAAGCGACCCAATTATGTATCCATAACAGACAAGGGACCACTGAAACTTGTTTGTGTGCTACATGATTGACAGCCCTCATCTGATGGTTTCATCTCAAGTGTCCAATCACAGTGTTCCAAGCATAAAACACGCAGTCCAATGTGAACAGCTCTATCAAATGGGTGAGGTCACGCTTCATTGCATTTGGATGACGCACAACTTCACACCATCCAAATGAAATGTCTATTTCATTCGGACGATGCATAAGTGCACACATTGCAAATGCAATGTGTATTTATTTATTTAATTATTTATATGTTTAATTATTTATATAGTTATTAATTTATATATTTAATTATTTATATATTTATTTATTTCATATTATGGCACATTTAGTCATCCATACATTTGCCTTAGTTATTAAATAAAATGTGTAATACAACTGTGACAAAGGGGCTGTACACCACATTCACACTAGTGTCCACACACACTACACTAACACATGTACGATGCATGACCAACACAATTTCTTTAGCATAAATCCACACTCAACAGATTTACACAAATATCTGATGTAATTAAAGAATGAAAAAAATGAAAAGTTGTTTTTTGCAGATGTAACCACAGGTTCTGTTTGTGAGTTCACCCATTTCATAGGTTTATAGGAAAGCCACCCTCTCACCTGAAGTTATTTTTAATTCTGTATAAGTTCAGAGTGTTCAACAAAAAGAACGGTGGCTTTGGGGAGTAACATTCAGTGGATTAAATCTCCCATCTCTTACATTACTGCTGCATTGCAACATTAAGTGGTCACGTGTGACACTGATCACATTGATTGACTGACAGTGGTGTGCTTTCTGTGTGTTGGCCAATAGCAGCATGCATTCTTCTTTAAAACATTGTGTTTTCTATTTTGGGCTTCAGTTCTGCTGAAGCCATGATGGAGGGAGTTGCAGTGCGAGTTGGCCTCCTTGGGCTGCTGCTGGCCTACGTTACTTCAGCACCAACCAATGTGGTAGGTTCACACACAGCCTTCAGTGTCACACGGTGAAGGCACTCCTTCAGGGGGGATGTTTTGTTGTGTTAATCGTCTCTAGCCTTTTCAGCACCATAATAGATATTTGGTTGGGAGGCAGTGATAATTTTTGTCTAACATGTTTATTATCATTCTACTAAAATCCTAGGTAAAAAGGCTTAGGCTAGGAGGTAGTCAAAATAGTCATTATTTAACAGAAAACTACAATGACTGAAATTCTTAACTAAAATGACTGTACTTTTTGTGACATTTTAGTCATTTTTGTATATTAAAACTGTTTTTAATTAGGCTACTAACATTTATCATGTGCAGATTTAAAAATATATATTTAAAAATAAGATTATTGCCACATACAATTATAAACCAAATGATTAAGACTATAAAATGAAATCCTGAACTGTGAAGAACCTGCCTGGAAAACGACCAATGTTTATTTTGCCATTATGTACAGTTGAGATGGTGTGGGGCTGATTGGCTTCAAAAAGACCTGGGAACCTTGCTGGCATCATGGACTCTGTCAAGTACCAGACGATTTCAGTGCAATATCTGTCTGCCTTCGCCTGGAAGATAAAACCGGGTTGTAGTTTCATCTTCCTAAAATACAATAATTAATTCCTTCAGATTTGCACAGAAATAGCTTACTGACCACAGAGCTAGGAACAGAAATGTGAAAATGTTGTTTGTCACCCAAAATGGGAAAATGTTGTTTGGGTTATTCACCTTTGACTCAGTGGATTTGCTAACAGTGTGTAATATATTATAGGACAGCAAAAAAATTAAGAGACCACTGCACTGTTTTCATTCCTTTCCAAAAAAGTCGAAAAAAGGAAGGTTTTGAGTGAGGAACAGAAGGGTTAAAATTAAGAGACCACTGCAAATTTAACGCTTCTGTTCCTTACTCAAAACTTTCCTTTTCAGCTTTTTTGGAAAGGAAAGAAAAAGGTGCAGTGGTCTCTAAATTTCTTCCAAAACTGTATTTCCCGAATAATGCAATTATAATTATGTTCAATATCTGTTCATTAAATTTCTCCAACTTTACTTAGTGGTATTAGTTGTTCCAATTTTGTGTAATTTAATAAAATATGAAAGTTAATAAAATATTTGAGGGTGTGAATTTATTTAAATATCGTTCTCAAATATTCTTATAGGACCATAGTGGCTGAAAGGGGACTTGCCAAACATTTTGTTATGAACTTTGGAACAACTAAGGCAGGTGCCAGAGGATGTCAAAGACAGTGGAGGCTTCTGATTGGCTGAATAGTAGGGCCGGTGCTGAGTAGTGGTCAATATTTTCATTAAACAGCCTGATAATCAGGTCACCTCTCTTCCAGTTATTGGCTATTCATGCAAGCAAGCAAGTTAATTTATATAGCACAATTCATACATAGAAGCAATTCAATGTGCTTTACAAAGAAAAAGAGAAATATAAAAATACTGTATAATAAAAACAAATACTAGAATAAAAACAATAAAACATCATAATAAGAAAACATAGAGTAAGAAAACAGTAAATAGAATAAAAACCAAATTAAAACATAACTGGTAGATTCCGTAGTAGATTCCATGAGGAAGGTGTAAAAGCTGTTGGGCTAAGAGTGTGGTTAAGTGTAAGCGATCAGTCATAGGCATGTGAAAAGAGAAGTGTTTTTAACCTGGATTTTAAAATGTATTCATTTGGAGCACGTCTAAGATCTTCTGGTAGTTTTTTCCAGTTGTGTGCAGCATCTTTAGTTTGGACACTGGGATCTACTAGCTGTCCTGAGTTCATGTATCTAAGAGCCCTGCTTCGTTTATAGAGCAGAAATCTATTCATGGCCTAAACCATTCAGTGATTTAAAGACTAAAAGCACCACTTTAAAATCTATTCTGTAACTGCCTAGAAGCCAGTGCAAAGATATAAGAACCGGAGTGATGTGCTCTGTTCTCTTGGTCCTGGTTAACATTCTAGCAGCAGCATTCTGAATGAGCTGCAGCAGTTTTAGTCTTTTTGGAGAGTACAGTTAAGAGGCCATTGCAGTAGTCAACCCGAGATAAAAGCATGGATGAGCTTCTTTTGGTCTTTTTGGGACACAAAGCCCTTGATTCTGGCTATATTTTTAAGATGTTAGAATACTGTTTTGGTGATATGACTGATCCCTGGGGAACTCAGGGATGTCATAGCCATCAGATTCATGTTTGCCAATGGTGACAAAGTAACTCCAGCCATCTAAATAAGATCTGAACCAATCAAGGACTGTCCCAGAGAGTCATACCCAATTTTCCAGCCTGTCTAGAAGTGTTCTATGATCTACAGTTGTGAAATGCTGCACTGAGACCTAATAGAACCAGAACTGTTATTTTATATGAATCAGTATTCAGTCGCATAGAGCCGTTTCAGTATTGTGGTAATGTCGGAAGCCTGATTGAAATTTGTCTAAGAAACCGTTTGATTTCACAAAATTGCTAAGTAGATTAAAGACAACCTCTTCAGTGATCTTGGCTATAAAAGGGAGATTTGATACAGGTCTATACTGTAGTTGTTGGAAACAGATGCATCCAATGTTCTCTTTTTGAATCAATCAATCAATCAAATTTATGTATAAAGCCCTTTTTACATCAGCAGTTGTCACAAAGTGCTTTTACAAAACACCCGGCCTTAAACCCCAAGGAGCAAACAACAGTAGTGTTGAATTTCAGTGGCTAGGAAAAACTCTCTAAGAAGGCCGAAATTTAGGAAGAAACCTAGAGAGGATCCAGGCCCGGAGGGGTGACCAGTCCTCTTCTGGCTGTGCTGGGTGAACATATTAAGAGTACAACTTGCAATAATTAATAAATGCATGTGGGCTGAGTCCAGAGTCTATTTAAACTTAGTCCAGGTCAGAAGCATGACCAGATGGACAAGGACAGGGACAACACG
>JACXGI010015711.1:6619-17148 GCA_016801175.1 Esox masquinongy | reverse complement strand
CCCCACCCTCTTCATCACCACCATCACCCTCATTTTCCACCTTCAGCTGTTATCTTACCAATCAGCTTTTTGATCATTCCAGCGCCAGCGCTGCCCATACTGAACCTGCCAGAATTGAGGATGTTCATTGCAACCTGGAAAAAAAGACAGGCAGTGAGACAGTCACTTTAATAAAGGTTCTGCTGTAGAATTGTGTATCAAACTATAACAGAGGACAAACAGGTAGTGACATCACCTTGAAGCCTTCTCCTACTTCCCCGATCACATTCTCCACTGGGACGGGACAGTTCTCAAAGGATACCTCACACGCTGGGGGACAGACAGAGAGAGAATGAACCCTAACCCTAACCCAGAGACAGAACAACAGGCAGAGACATTGAGGAAACAGACACAGAGAGACAACAACAGACACAGAAAGAGAATGACAGAAATAGAGAGACAAAGAAACAGAGACAGAACAACAGGCAGGGACATTGAGAGAACAGACACAGAGAGACAACAACAGACACAGAGAGACAAAGAGAGCAATGAACAACGTATCAACTGCCCAGCTGCAGCTATCTTGTTAAAATACATTTAGAATCATAAAAGAAAAGGTCACTAGGCTCAGATGGCTTTCTTGCTTACTGTTGGATCCTCTGATGCCCAGTTTGTCTTCAGGTTTTCCGCTTGTGACCCCTCCGAAGGCTCGCTCTACAATGAAGGCACTGATTTTATCTTTCTTCACTCCATCCTCTCCAACTACCTCTGTACGAGCAAACACTGTCATCACGTCTGCAAAACCCCCATTAGAGATCCAGATCTGGGCAGAAGACATCGAAACACAGATTAGCTGCCATCCAACAGGTTTTATCCTAAAATAGCGAGGAACATCAACTCATGCATAATATTCTTCTTCACCAACAGCCTCCAAAAAATGCAATGTGCACCTGAGACTCCTTGAAGGGGAAGTCGTCATAAGAAACTGAGATAAAATTCTGGGATTTTCAACTGTTGTTCGTGTGGGTCTCCGCCACATGACATGTATCTCCTACTTTGGCAGAACTTGAAGGTATACCGCCCAGTTCCAGTCAGTTCACATATTGCACATTTAGTAATGCTAAATAATGGCATTCCCTGAACTGCCTATTATAGCTAATGTTTGAATGGAATGACTTTCCTGGACTATTTGTTAGACTACACTGGAGCAGCTTGCTTGGACTATTTGTAAGACTACACTGGAGTAGCTTGCCTGGACTATTTGTAAGACTACACTGGAGCAGCTTGTCTGGACTATTTATGAGACCATATTGGAGCAAATTCTGGGGACTATTTATAAAACTACACTGGAGCAGCTTCTGTGGACTACTTAAAAAGACTACACTGGAGTAACTTCCCGGGACTATTTTTAAGACCATACTGGAGCAGCTTACTTTTACCCCTGAGTAAAATGTTGTTTTTTTAGCGTTTTTTTTAAAACAGGTTTTTTTTCTCCTTCGTTCTTAAAAAAACCCCATCCATACAAGCACGGTTTTAAAAAAATCTCTGTCCACACGAAAAGCAAAAACACGCTGTCAAGCCCTGTCAAAGAGCATGCCAAACCTCTGTAGTGCATTCTGACACCTCTGTTCCTCAGCATGGTGGGAGAGTAACTGTACATTGTGTATATGCGTGTGTAAACATGTAAAGTCATGTTAGCAAGATTAAAACCAGCACTATTTTGGCTACGTCCGCCACTGCACAAAATCACCTCATGTAATTGAAGGAGATAACTGCGTTACAAGCCAAAATCTTAGTTATCCCTGTCTACATGTAAACACAGAAAACTGAGTTTCTGAATATCTTCACCCTGGAAGGAGTTTTTCAAAAGGTCCATTTTCAGTGACCTAAAACGCAGTTTGCGTGTTGACGAAAGGCCAAAACGAATAGAAAAATGCCCCGTTTAGAAAAAATACTTGTGTACGTGTGGACTAGGCCTAAAACACAGGTAAAAGTTTGCGTTTACACTTTGACCCATCAGTAAAACAACGGTCGAAGGATATTGTTCATCTTTGACCATGTAGTAAAACACAAGTAAAAGGACATTGTGTTCCACCTTTGACCAATAAGTACAACACAGGTAGAAGGATATTTTGCTTCACCTTTGACCCACTGAGTAGGTATGTTTTCCCGTCTTCTGAAAGGGTGGCTTTGGTCTGAATGGAGGCTGCGTCGCTCCCACTGAAACATAAAGGTTCCACATGACAACACTGAGACCACATAACTAAGTGATAAATAAAGAAGACCAGTTTTTTATTTAGTTGGAGTTGCCTTCATGTATTCGGGATAATGCTTTTAGGCAAATCTCTTCCCAGGCCAGAGACAATGGTGATAGAATACCTTTGATCCCTGAATAAATCTCTCTCCTGCAAAACACCAGTCTCAACATCAACAATGAAGAGGCAACTCTGGGACGCTGGCCTTCCAGGCAGAGTTTCAAAGTAAAAGCCATACCTCAGACTGGCTGATATAAAGAAAAGATTTAGATGGGCAAAAGAACAGACACTGGACAGAGGAAGACAGGGGAAAAAAGGCCAGCATCCCAGTGTCTCCTCTTCATTGTTGATGGAGGCACTGGATTTTTTTTGCGGGTACTATTTAATGAAGCTGCCAGTTGAGGACCTGTGAGGTGTCTGTTTCTCAAACTAGACACACTAATGCATTTGTCCTCTTGCTCAGTTGTGCACCTGGGCCTCCCACACCTCTTTCTATTCTGGTTAGAGCCAGTTTGTGCCGTTCTGTGAAGGGAGTAGCCTACAATGTTGTACGAGATCTTCAGTTTCTTGGCAATTTCTGATATGGAATAGCCTTAATTTCTCAGAACAAGAATAGACTGACAAGTCTCAGAAGAAAGTTCTTTGTTTCTGACCATTTTGAGCCTGTAATCAAACCCACAAATGCTGACGCTTCAGATACTCAACTAGTCTAAAGAAGGCCAGTTTAATTGCTTCTTTAATCAGCAGTTTTTACTGGTGCTAACAAAAAAAAAAGGTTTTCTATGGATAAATTTGCCTTTTAAAATGATCAACCTGGATTAACAAACAAAACATGACATTGGAACACAGGACTGATGGTTGCCGATATCATTTAGAACATTAACACTGTCTACACTGATCAATTAGATGTTATTTTAAATGGACAAAAAAATTTGCTTTTCTTTCGATAACAAAATTCCTAAGTATGTCTGTAATTAAACTGTGACAATGCCTTCACTACACCGCCTTCCTAAGGAGAACCAAGTAAAAATTGCAAGTCTGTTGTTATAGCTGTAACTGTAACAGCAGACATTCAATTTGGCTGCCAGATAACTCAGCCTGGCTACTCCAACTATACAACCAGACTATTCAACCGGACTACTCCCAACTATTCAACCGGACTACTCCCAACTATTCAACCGGACTACTCCCAACTATTCAACCGGACTACTCAGCCAGATAACTACGTCTATTAGGCCAGTCTACTTGTCTACTTGGCCAGACTACACAACCACAGTGACCCTCAGCTACAAGACAACAACAGACTTACACTATGGCTACAAACTTTGAACCTTGCAGATAAGTCGATAAAAAGCCATATAAAATGTTAATTGCATTCTCACCACAAAAGTGATGCATTGTGTATTGTAATATCATCATGTGTCACCGAATTCAACAAAATTATCCAATAGATCTGAAAAGGAATTTCCCAGCAAACACTATTCAAGTCAATCACAACGCATTCTCCTGTTGATGTAATCAATTGCTTGTCTGGGTACATTCTGAAATTGTGCGGTTTCTTGTCTGGGTACATTCTGATATTGCGCGGTTTCTTGTCTGGGTACATTCTGATATTGCGCGGTTTCTTGTCTGGGTACATTCTGATATTGCGCGGTTTCTTGTCTGGGTACATTCTGATATTGCGCGGTTTCTTGTCTGGGTACATTCTGATATTGCGCGGTTTCTTGTCTGGGTACATTCTGATATTGTGTTGTTTCTTGTCTGGGTACATTCTGATATTGTGTTGTTTCTTGTCTGGGTACATTCTGATAGTGTTGTTTCTTGTCTGGGTACATTCTGATAGTGTTGTTTCTTGTCTGGGTATACTCTTATACCGGGTTTTCAGAAATGTTACTGTCCACCTCATGTAAATCCCGTTCTTCTTAGTAAGAAACCCTTAAGATTAATCGTGTGTGTGTTTAAAGAAACACTTTAAATTAATTGTGTTTAAAGCTTTCAATGCAAACAGCTGGGTGCTTGAAGTAATAGAGCTCACTAATTCAGGCATGAGAGGTTTGAATGTTTAAATATTCAGTGAACAGTAAAATAACATCTAAAAACTGTAGTGCTACCTCTAAAGACAACATTTTGATTATTAACCACAAGAATTAATTCAGAAATTAGTAAACCATCATCATAATTAATAGCCAATGTTTCCAACATAAGCACTTAAACAGCTGAAAAACATTATTTCATCTCCAAACAAGCCTTACAATGTATAACCCCGTTCTGAACAAAGTTGGGACGCAGCGTAATATTCAAATAATAACAGGATGCAATGATGTGCAAATAATTTAATCCCAATATTTACATATTTACTTGAAAATAGTACAAAGACAACATATCAAATATTGAAATTGAGAAATGTTATTGTTTTTGGAAAAATACATGCCCATTTTGAATTTGATGCCAGCAACACATTTCAAAAAAGTTGGGACAGGGGCATGATTACCACTGTTTTACATCATCTCTTCTTTTAATAACACTCAGTAATTGTTTGGGAACTGAGGATACCAACTGCTGTAGTTTTGAAAGTGAAACGTTTTCCCATTCTTGCTCGACATAAAATTTCAGCTGATCAACAGTTCAGGGTCTCCTTTGTTGTATTTTTCATTTCATAATGCGCCAAATGTTTTCAGTGGGTGACAGGTTTGGACTGCAGGCAGGCCAGTTTAGCACTTTTTCACTACGGAGCCATGCTGTTGTAACACGTGCAGAATGCGGTTTGGCATTGTCTTGCTGAAATAAGCAAGGCCTTCGCTGAAAAAGATGCAATCTGGATGGCAGCATTTGTTGCTCCAAAACCTGTATATATTGTTCAGCATTAATAGTGCCTTCACAGATGTGCAAGTCACCCATGCCATGTGCACTAATGCACCCCCATACCATCACGGATGCTGGCTTTGTATTGTGCACTGATAACCAGAGTTGGGGAGCAACGTTACAGGTACAAAAAAAACAGTAACTGTAATCCATTATGTTACCAACCCAAATACTGCAATCGGATTACAGATACTTTTGAAAAAAAATTTATGATTACTTCTTGGATTACTTAAGTTGAAAAAGAATAGGTGCGAAAAAAAATGGACAATTTGCATGTTTGATTTTTTTTTATTTAATGTTTTAAAAACATTGTTATTTGAAGCCAAATAATTGCGCGCCTCAGTTGTGTGTGTGATCATCATAACCATCACGCATAACCAGATTAGTGACCGATGAAGCGAAAGTTTAATTTTCTCTGTTTTTTGGCTGGTTGGATGGATGGTAAAAACAGAGTATATCTACGATAATATTAGACCTATATTAAAAGTAATTTAGTCATCTACTATTGACTAATCTTTCTCAGAACAATGATAGGCGATAGGCCTGCCTGGTGTTATATACTTTTCAGACAGGAATTGTTTTGAATATTAGGCAACTATTTGTCAGATAGTTGCAACATGGCGTTGCCTTCAAGATAAAACATGATATGGAATTTATCAGGATGTTTTAGGAGAAAAGGTGTGTCGGGAAGCACTCTGCCAAAGGATGATTATTTGCATTTGATGCAGCCACCTCAACTCTATACAGGTAGGCCATGTCATTCTGCTTTCTTTGGATCAAAAAACTTGCGTTCATTGGTTATCATTGGCTGCTGACAACACTGAATTTAAGATAAGAGTACAGGTGTATAATCACAGTTTATTTCTTTAATTTACGTTTTGAAAATCCATTGCTAGTGGCCCTAATAATCCCAGGTTACGTTTGCGTGGGTAAAACCTATTTGTATGCGGGTGTTCACGATTGCGAATGTGCATTTGCATGCCAGGTGTTTCTGCAACAAATTGACAATGTTGGTGGTTGAGGAGCAAAACATCAGACTACTGCAGATTTAGTGTATGCATGAAAAACTACTGATATCTTGACTTTTATTTACAATAATGTCAATACCCTTTTCAAGAAATTGCCGTTTATTTTTCAAGGAAGTTTTGAAGCAATACAAAACATGAATAAAACAAAAATAACAGAATAGGCTAACACATCCTAAGATTTTGGGTTATGTTCAGATAAAAAGTCAGATTCTGGAAGATCAAGAGTTATTGGATTAATTGGAATGACTGAATATCTGACAGACTTTTACAGGGTAATGTAGAGATGTAGCCCAATCATGTTGAGGTAGAAAGCAGTGGTTTAGAACACCTTTCCAAAGGCACTGTACATAACCCATAAGGTATAATGCAAATACCGTTTTTGGCCAGCTATGTAAACTCTAACATTGATTGTTTCCTCAATTGGTTAAATGAGTTTGGGCCCAGAGAAGGTGGCAGCGTTTCTGGATCTTGTTCATACATCTATTTAAGACAGTGCCGCCTGAGGGCCCGAAGATCACAGCCATCCAATATTGGTTTTCGGCCTTGTGCCTTGTGTACAGAGAATTCTTCGGATTCTCTGAATCTTTTAATGATATTATGTACTATAGATTATGAGATCCCCAAACTCTTTGCAATTTTACGTTGAGAAATGTTATTCTTAAAATGCTGCACTATTTGCCCGCGTCTTTCACCAAGTGGTGAATGCCTCCCCATCTTTACTTCTGAAGGACACATCCTCTCTGGGGTGCTCTTTATATACCCAATCATGTTACTGACCTGTTGCCAATTAATCTAATTAGTTGTGAGATGTTCCACCAGGTTCATTTTTTGTATTCCACAACTTTTCCAGTCTTTTGTTGTTTCTGTCCCAGCTTTTTTGTTGCTGGCATCAAATTCCAAGTGGGTATATATTTTTCAAGTTTTTCCAGTTTCAACATCTGACATGTTGTCTTTTTACTATTTTCTATTGAACATATGGTTTAAATTATTTGCACATCTTTGCATTCTGGGTATATTTACATTTAAGTAATTTAGCAGACAGGAATGTGTCTCGTTTAGTGTGTCTGCATACATTGTTTTCAGTCTTGATGACATGTGAACGGTTTGATCCAGAGTTGGTGCAGCGTGGTTCCAGCAGTTACGTACCTGCCGGGTTCTGTCAGACAGAAGGCTGCCACGTGTTCTCCTGCTGCAAGCTTGGGAAGATACTTTGCCTTCTGCTCCTCACTCCCAGCTATTAGAAGGCCCTACCAAACAGCAACACACGGCAACCTTCATAACACATCATAACCAGAACCTGCAGTGACTTCATGCATCACGTCATAGTCACAACCTGCAGTGACTTCATACATCACGTCATAGTCAACCTGCAGTGACTTCATGCATCACGTCATAGTCACAACCTGCAGTGACTTCATGCATCACGTCATAGTCACAACCTGCAGTGACTTCATACATCACGTCATAGTCACAACCTGCAGTGACTTCATACATCACGTCATAGTCACAACCTGCAGTGACTTCATACATCACGCCATAGTCACAACCTGCAGTGACTTCATGCATCACGTCATAGTCACAACCTGCAGTGACTTCATACATCACGTCATAGTCACAACCTGCAGTGACTTCATGCATCACGTCATAGTCACAACCTGCAGTGACTTCATACATCACGTCATAGTCACAACCTGCAGTGACGTTATACATCACAGCCTGATAATTATTGCTTGCCATCCGGACAAGAAGAATTGTCAGTCTGATAAGAAGAAAATGAATACCACGTGTGCAGGATTCTACCTTGAGTCCTATGGCTTGGTGGGCTGCTAGGGTAACAGCGATGGAACCATCCAGAGAGATGATCTCTCCAAGTCGGGCATACATGGTGTTGGACAGGCCCAGACCACCTGGAACAGTCAGGGTAACTAGTAAGTCATGGCTCATGCCTGTTCAATCCCAGTTAACAGGTGTCAACACACATTCTGACAGAATGTGAAAGCATCTGTGTAATCTAAAGGAGCTGTACCCCTGCAAGCTGACCCCATAATTGTAAATAGCCACGATTTTTTTATCTTAGATTTGATTTACTTTCTAATATTTCATATATTATATCACATAATTAGATTTTAGAAAAAGCTCTATTGAGCCGTTTGTAGACACCTGTTGAAGAGGAATTTGACAAATAATTTGATTTCTGATATCTAATCTAGACCTTACTCCTAGAATGTTCTGATACAACCCTGCATATCTCAGCTTACTTCTTGTATTACCTGCCTGACAGTTCTAAATACCTCTCCTTAGTCCTAGTATTCAGGCTGTCAGAAATTGTCTGAAATACCTCTCCTTAGTCCTAATATTCAGACTTTCTGATATAGTCCTAAATACCTTACCTTGGTCCTGATATAGTTCCTCCTCCAGTATAATTCAATAGTTAGGCTTCTTACCATACTCCTCTGGGACCTGAATGCCAAACAGACCCAGTTCCTTCAGTCCATTCAGAGTCTCTGGAGGAATCTTGGCTTCATGGTCGATACGTTTGGAATCCACTAAAACACAAGGACATACTTATCTGTGAAAGTGGAATGGTCTTTTATAAACTAGAACCACAGTGGGTGTAAGCCTTCTATAACAGCAGTGTATAAGGACAATCATTCTCACCATCCTCGGTGAAAAATTTCTCCACTGGAGCTACAAATGAGTTGATCTCCTCCAGCTCTTCATTACTAATCTCTGGGTAAGGGAAGCACTCAGCCTGGAAGCAAAAGAGTAGAAAATAAGTATTTCATTATGATTTCCATTAAACCTGGCTAGGCAGCAGGACGTCCCGTAACAGCATAAGGACGTAAGGACGTCCCGTAACAGCATAAGGACGTCCCGTAACAGCATAAGGACATAAGGACTTCCCGTAACAGCATAAGGACATAAGGACGTCCCGTAACAGCATAAGGACGTCCCGTAACAGCATAAGGACATAAGGACGTCCCGTAACAGCATAAGGACGTCCCGTAACAGCATAAGGACGTCCCGTAACAGCACAAGGACGTCCCGTAACAGCACGGCACAAGGACGTCCCGTAACAGCAGGGCACAAGGACGTCCCGTAACAGCAGGGCACAAGGACGTCCCGTAACAGCAGGGCACAAGGACGTCCCGTAACAGCAGGGCACAAGGACGTCCCGTAACAGCAGGGCACAAGGACGTCCCGTAACAGCAGGGCACAAGGACGTCCCGTAACAGCAGGGCACAAGGTGTCCCATAACAGCACAAGGACGCCCCGTAACAGCAGGGCACAAGGTGTCCCATAACAGCACAAGGACGTCCCGTAACAGCAGGGCACAAGGTGTCCCATAACAGCACAAGGACGTCTCATAACAGCAGGGCACAAGGTGTCCCATAACAGCACAAGGACGTCCCGTAACAGCAGGGCACAAGGTGTCCCATTACAGCATAAGGACATCCTAATGACATCCAGACATCCAAGCTGTTTGCTGAACCAAGAATCTCAGATTGAAACATACACACCCGAGGGGAGTGGGATTCTCCAGCCAACGTCCGCATGTATTTATTTACCCTTTTTCTGAGGTTATGTTGCTGAGAACACATTGAGTTTCCCCTGGTGCAAAATGCCCTCACAGAAATAAATGACTTCCACCCTACAGTATCAAAACTGTTTTTCTGCAGTCAGTGTGTTTACATAGAAGTCATTTCACTGAGGGCGTTCAGCACCACTACGTTTCAGGATTGGGCTGCGCGTTGACATGTCTACTGCATGCATTCAAATCTTTCTAATTGAGTGACAGTACAAGAACAGGAAGTTGTGAAAGCACATAAGATAATGAAAATATTTTGCTTTTCACCAGTATATATGAACATTATGCCAACAAGCATATAGGTATATAGGCAAGTGAATAATTTTTTTCCCCAATCACAATATAAACATCATAAATGCATGTTATATTTTCTTGATTTTATGTCTATGGCGAGTTCCATCACTTGGTCACAGAGTTGCAGATAGCTCACAATATTTAGAGACGGGTTTTGCTGGTATTTTCATCTTGACCAGGGTCAGTTTGACATGCAGACCCGCGTACTTGGGCGCAAGCATCGCGGGGATGGAGGAAGCCAATCAGACTAGCTAAATTTGTCTTTGGTAAGTATGCCATTTCCCAGAATTCTATAGGATATATTTGCCAATAAATGTTGCTTGACTATTATAATGCAGTTATTTTCATTATTTGAAATGGACATCTTTGCAGCAATATGATCGGAAGTAGTTTACTATTTATGTTCAATATGACAGTTGTTTTCAGAAAGCACTGAAGTCACAGTTCTGACTGCTCTATACTTGAAAGGGATGGTATGGTGATCCTGAAGTCACAGTTCTGACTGTGTTCTATGCTTGAAAG
>JACXGI010015710.1:0-17019 GCA_016801175.1 Esox masquinongy | reverse complement strand
GTAAATTTTGCATTTCCTTTGGAAATCAAGATCCCAGAGTCTGGAGGAAGAGAGGAGAGGCACAGAATCCACGTTGCTTGAAGTCCAGTGTAAAGTTTCCACAGTCAGTGATGGTTTGGGGTGCCATGTCATCTGCTGGTGTTGGTCCACTGTGTTTTCTGAGGTCCAAGGTCAACGCAGCCGTCTACCAGGAAGTTTTCATGCTTCCTGCTCCTGACCAACTTTATGGAAATGCAGATTTCATTTTCCAACAGGACTTGGCACCTGCACACAGTGCCAAAGCTACCAGTACCTGGTTTAAGGACCATAGTATCCCTGTTCTTAATTGGCCAGCAAACTCGCCTGACCTTAACCCTATAGAAAATCTATGGGGTATTGTGAAGAGGAAGATGCGATACGCCAGACCCAAAAATGCAGAAAAGCTGAAGGCCACTATCAGAGCAACCTGGGCTCTCATAACACCTGAGCAGTGCCACAGAGTGATCGACTCCATGCCACGCCGCATTGCTGCAGTAATTCAGGCAAAAGGAGCCCCAACTAAGTATTGAGTGCTGTACATGCTCATACTTTTCATGTTCATATTTTTCAGTTGGCCAACATTTATAAAAATCCTTTTTTTGTATTGATCTTAAGTAATATTCTAATTTTCTGAGATACTGAATTTGGGATTTTCATTAGTTGTCAGTTTTAATCATCACAATTAAATGAAATAAACATTTGAAATATATCAGTCTGTGTGTAATGAATGAATATAATATCCAAGTTTCACTTTTTGAATGGAATACCTGAAATAAATCAACTTTTTGATGATATTCTAATTATATGACCAGCACCTCTATATGTTCCCCTCAGCTCCCGTAGTCTTTGTGTGTTATTTTTGATGATATTCTAATTATATGACCAGCACCTGTATATGTTCCCTCTGCTCCCCTAGTCTTTGTGTGCTAGACTATGCAGCTCGGAGCAGTTTTGGTAGCCTAGGTATACAGTAGAATAATAATATACCTTGTACAATGATTAAACTGTGGTATTAGGCCAATGTCCAATTTGTTAAGATTGACATTGATGAATGAAATATTGGTCACTTACCTGTATGTTACATAGACCTGATACACTGTTAATTCCCTATGCATGTCTCTAATTATTATTTGCTTATTCATTTCAGTTTCTTGTGGGGATATTCCTTGCAAAATGCAGCCAAATGCAGCCAAAATGCTGCAAAATGCAGAAGAACTAGAAGAGAAAGAGTGGACAATTCTGGGCAATTATACAGATTTCAGTTTTCCTGATGATGAGCTGTTTTACGGAACAGATTATCTGGTCATCACCAGCACACCTGACTCCACCCTTGCTCCAGCACCTGAAGGGCCCACCATTCCACTGACTGCACTAGAGCCCACCCTTGCTCAAGCCACAGTACCAGACCCCACCCTTTCTCCAGTCACACCAGACTCCACCTTTGCTCCAGCCCCAGAATTCCTTACCCTTACTCCACTTACTGGACCAGAGCTCGCCCTTGCTCAAGCCACAGTACCAGAGCCCATTCTTGCTCCTCCCCCAGAGCCCACTCATAAACCACCAATAAGAGAATAATTTGGCCTCAAATGCAGAAGAAAATGCTCTGACAAATTTTCAGAGGACAGACAGAGAGAAATCTAGGGCAAGTACTGGGACATGCCATACCCTGAGAAGCGTTCCTTCATGTTTTACAGTGTAAGCCAGGTACCAACCTCGAAAGTCTGTGGTGATGGAAAACCAAGTTGGCACAACCAAGTCTGGTCTGTGGTGATGGAAAACCAAGTCCCACAGCAGGTGTGCACAAATGTCTTCCTTGCAACTTTAGGGTACCACCCGACCAACGACAGCCTGGTCCTCTCAGTGATGGACAAATAAATTACAACTGCTTCTGCTCCACCGGAAGATCACCGAGGGAGATATGCACCAGCTAATAAGCTGGACCTGAAGCCATTGCATCATCACATTGAGTCCTTCCACCCGACTGTCATCCACTACCGGAAGGAGCATGTCCCGTGCCGCCACTACCTCCCCTGCAACATTGGCATCAAACTCATGTATTCTGGCTATGTAGAAAAAGGCAACAACTGTTCTTTTGAGTCATATCGAAAGGCTGTAAGTCTAAGAACATTAGCTTTACTAAGCTTGGAGAGGAGGAGTGTGACTGCTGTCTGCTGCAGGAACAGCATGTGAAGGCTGACCACCAGGGGGAGGCTGCAGAGAACTGCCCACAGTGTGAGAGGTGGCAAGAACACAAGAAATCAGCAGCAGAGAGCAGGCTACACTACAGGTCAGATGCGGAAAGGACTGGCCTGAAGAAATATCGACCAGAACGGTAGACATGCAGAAAATGATCTTGCTCCCACGAATGCCTGGTGTCAAGTCAGCCGTATTCATAAGACGGATCGTTGCGTATCATAAAACCTTTGCGTCAGTTGGAAAAAAGGCCAACAAAAAGAAGACCATCTCTGGCACGAAGGGATTGCAGGGTGTAACGCTACGGAGATAACATCAACCTATGCAGCAGCATTGGAGAAGGAGCAGGACATCAAACACATTGTCTACTGGGTGGACAATTGTAGCTCTCAAAACAAAAATTGGTGCCTTTTCTCTTCACTTGTGTCCTTAGTCAACTCCAACATCATCTTAACTGAAGACATCACCCTAAAGTTCTTCGAGCCAGGGCACACATTCATGAGTGCGGACAGTTTTCACCATGGCGTGGAGCAGGAGATGAAAAGAAGACCAGGAGGGGTGGTCTACGATTTTGAAGACTTCTTCTCTGTGGTGGGAAACTCAAATTCGAAGAAAGTTGAGGTGGTGGCGCTCAGAAATGAAGGCATCAGGGACTGGATGGATGGCCACTCTGCAGTCAAATGGAAGAAGATACCCAAACTTTCAGACCTTAAAGTTGTCCAGTTGCGATGGGGTTCAAGGAGAATGTTTGTGAAGATGTCCCATGAGGAGGAGAACTTTACAGAGCTAGATTTCCTGCTGAATAAGTTTCAGCTAAATATACCCACCACTTTGAGGCCACACGACAAAGGCATAGAGAAGGCCAAAAAGAGGGATATCCTCAAGAAGCTGGGTCCCCTCATGCCACCCACCAGGAGGCTATTCTGGAGCTCGCTGCCTGTGAGCAACACCGATGAAGAGTATCGAGAGGAAGAAAAATAGAAGGATAACAATAACTAATATATGAAGGATAAGATAAGCATCACTAATATATGAGGGCTATCATATACAGTAAGAGAGAACTTTATGGATAAGATTAATTGTTACCTTAAGGCATTCAATTATTTGTATTTCATCTACTTTGTGGGAGAGAACTTTACGGAGAGAACATGAATTGTCATTTTTCATACCATCAACATTTTGCATTAAATAATATACATTTTACTTTCCATCTAAATGAATTTATTTACACAGTGTGACATTTATTCACTATTAGAAAACGTACACACAACATCAACAACAACAATGTTTTATCTGATACAACATTGTATCTGAAATTGTTTACTGATATTTAACCTAGGGCATTATTACCTATTATTGGCATTGCAAAATCAGTTGCATCTTGCAATTTAAGGAATAGGAAGAGAAGTAGTGTTGTTTTGTTTCAATTCAATACAACAGTGGGGTTATAAAATAGGTCCCAATGAGGTGTGAGTTGGTAATGAACCTTTGTGACCTTCAAATATACATTAATTCATTCTCATTTACCTTATATTTATGTTTATATAATATATAGGCATAACTGCTATGGTCACTAGATTTTATGTAGATGTTATAATTATTATATATTGATTTAATATAGTGAACAGCAACCAAGTGAGCAATCAAATGGAAGTTAATGCCTTTTGTCTTGGCATGACCCCTTATTATTTTGCAGACAATGCAAAGGCAGAGTACATTAACTTCCGAATAAGGGTCAAAGTTCGAGTTTCAGCTCAAGAGTTTTATGTAGATAAATTCCTATGTATATAAAAAACAAAGTATTGACACATTTCCAACATTCTGCCTACAATTAATTTGTCTGGACAACAAAACAACTTTAAAGTCATTTTTCTCAGTTCTACACTCTGGCGAGTTACGTCCTTAAGGCAGTATAGTTCTGTATTTGATCCTGAGGACTTAAAATCTAGGCCGGATAAAATCAAGAGTCTGGAACAGAACGTGTCAATTAACGGCCATAATCTGCTGCCTGATCCCAACCTACCACCCTTTCCAACATATCTGGTTAGTCCCTGTTTCCCTTGCTATTCCTGGTCCTAGCATTTTATTCTGTATTTAACCTGCTTGTCTGATTACTTTCTGCCTTTCCGGGTCTCTCTATCTCCAATTAAGATGGCCTGTCTATGTTTTACATTTCTGTAGCCTACCAGCGTGCATGGATCCAAGCAAATGGAACTATGGGACTTTTGACTATTCTTCCTGTGTCCCCTCCTGCGTCATGGACCCACCACCCTGCTTTGGGGCAATGGACTATGTGTACGGTTGTAAGAAGTCAAACCTCTCACGGGGTTACAATATCTACCTCCACTCCCCACATGGGTCTGTCTCTCCTCGCCTACACAGCTATTAAGACTGTTCCTAACCAGAGGTGTGCCAGATGGGGCACTGTTTTCTCTGCCCTCCCCATGTTCGTGTCTGGACTGCCTCCATGGTTGAACTCTGCAGCTTCATGCCTGACACAGAGGCCCGCACGACTGCTGTGGGAGAATGACGACCGCTGTTTGGTTGGGCAGTCGTAAGGGGGGGTGAATGGTGATACAGTTTCCATGGTTTCTCTTTCGGCTGGCGGTGTCTGGTAGCTGAGCTATATGCCTTATGTGCTAGGTATTAGGCCTATAACATTATGGCCTAGTCTGTAAAAATCTGGGATATTTGACAACTGGTTGCATAACCTTTAGCTAAAAGAGACATAGTCTTACGATTAATTGATACATTGGTAATTAATTGATATTACCAATGTGGAAGATGGAAAATGTTAGCAATATATCAAGTAAAAACTCCTTCAGTCATTAGCATGACAAAAAGAATACAAGTACAGAGACCAACACAGAGTGGTGTCATGACAGTTGTTCTGATTATGGCATTTCAGGTTCAAGCTTATATTCTCTTCCAACAGTACAGATGACGGAATTAGCACTTGCAAAAATGTACATACAAAGAATTGTTGTTGCCATGATGTAGCCTAGAGAATGCAAGGTTGCATACAGACATAGATCCAGGAGACATAGGTAATCATAGAATTTCGCTTGCCCAGACAACTTGGTGAAAGCTCACACACGACAGCAGGGGCATGTTACTATTGGTGGTTTTGCTTACTCAGCTCTCCCCATAAGGAATAGAGTCCTGTTCACCTCGATAATACAAGGAACAGGAGCCCCACTGCTGCTATTAAGACGTACCCCCAAAAGAGAGACTTCTAGTGATTTCTGATAGGCCCAAGGCCTAGTCTTCCACACATAGATGGAGACTAGGAGCATTACTCAGCCGACATTCCATTCATTACTGCCCCTGAACACAGATAGAGATAACATGAGTTGCTAACAGGGAAAAACAAGTTGTTGAGTATACATAATGTTTCAAGCATACAGAGTACGGAGGCCTTCTAACAGAACATTGAAAAAATAAGGATATAATAATAAATTAATTTTCTACAATTCCTCCCTTTTGTCCCAACAGGGACAATATATAAATAAATTTATAAATCTAGAAGTAATGACACCAATTACAAGAAACATTATTGGATCTTAAGGAACAGAAGGTTATAATTACTTTACATAAGTTACTTTTGCATACAATCATTAATGATGTTAAATTCAAACAAGTCATTTCAACATGCATGATCAATGATTACACAAAATAGAAATTATTTTATTTGTTTCTGTTACAGTTTTCGGCCGCTGGTCTTCCTTCTTGATCTTCTGGATAATTGAATAGCATTCATGTTTATGTGTCGGTCATTGACTCACCACACTGGACTAAGGCCCCTTCTGGGTTTGATGTTTACCATCATGGCAACTCCAGGCTTTAAACTAGGTGTGGACTTGTGTTGTATGTCAGTGTAAGTGAGAATCAGTGGGTTCCAGTATGAACCAGGCAGAGTGAGGTTTTCCTGAAGGTTACAGATCAAATGTTAGATTGTTTTCACATTAATATAATAAACTGATCAGGGTTGTATCTGTGGATGTCAATTCTGCAACACAAGCATAGAAGAAACATTAGCAGACATAGAATTACCTGTTCTCCCATTCATTCTCATTCACAAAATTAAATTTTTACTGAAGATAATTGTAACCCTGTTGAAATCTATTCATTAATATAAGATATACAAGTTTGAATAAATAATTTCATAGTTTAATAAATAGACTTTAAGGTTAAAAGAGTTAAGATTCATTGACTAGCAATGAAGTTATGATTTTATCAATGAGAGAAATGCGTATTGGGTAATGTTCATGTTTTATTGAATACAGCATTTAAAAGGTTAAATATTTGTTGTGTAATAATATATATGAAAATGCTTTGAAAATGCCTGTAAGAATAGGAAGAAAGAGTTACACAAATGCTTTGTGAATTTATTTTATTTCTGAAAGGTTTGTGAATGAGCCAATCACATTTGAGTTAACAGTAACAAGGAAGTGGGGAGAGCGAGAAAAAAAGAGTGGAATTAGGTATGAAGAGTAATGAACGAGTAGGGGAGAAGCGTGTTGTCTGCTAATGTTAATGTTAAGGGAATGCACCAGTTTAGTGAGAGTATTAAACCAGTACTCTTATACGAAACGTAAATGGTGGTAGTTCTGTCAGTTTGAGTGGACTGCTCAGCACAAGAGGACAGAAAGAAGTTTAAGTTAGCTGCTGACTAAGCGGCTAGTGCTTTTGCATGGACTTTCCTAACAAGCTAGCGGCTAGCGGCCTGGCCTAGTTAGGTCTGGGTGGAACTGTGAGACCGACAGCGGACAAAGACCCTGACGGAGCCGGATAGCGTTACCTAGTGTGGACTTTGCCGAGATCCTCAGCTGTGTGAGTCTTCTCGTCAACCCTGTGAATCTTCTTTTCACCCGTCTTTTTTTGCATCGTGGATCTTCTCGTCATAGCTCCTGCTGCTGTCGCCTTTCATCCTGTGTGCGTGAGGCTACAGTCCCATCTGCCATTTTGCTAAAGGCTACAGAATACCCGAGCTACATCCAGGCCTGCATCGTTTGGACATTTGAAGGGTATTTCAAGTTGTGGTTAATGACTATTTTGATATTTTAAGTTAATTAAAAGAGAGTATTTTTTGTTTAAAAGTGGAAGTGCTTAAAGTGTGAAAGTAATTCATATACATTTCATTTCATGTTAAAGTGTAAATGTTAGGTTAAATTGTAAAAATTAATGCTTAAATATTGAGTTAAAGGGAGCATTTCATATAATAAGTTAGTAGCTACACACACACACCAGTTAAACACTGATAAGTTTATTAGAGAAATCCCACTTATTTGATTAATTGGATAGATGTTTTAAAGAACTCAGGATAGCCACCTCTCACTATAGTCAAATACACTAGACAGGCGCTACATAATTTATCACTGTTGTTTTCTCTCCCTTTTGCAGTGATGTTAATAAACATATACACTGAGTAAAACCAAAGAGGGAAGTCTAGGTTGTCAACTATACATACTCTGTTACTCTGCAGTTGGCATGTAAATGCTTGGGATGTTATCAAAAATTACATTTTCACAAATCTTTAGTTGTTGTTGACTAATGTCAGTTAAAATGATATACTTTTCCCATTCAGGTTTTCCCCTTCTTCAATGAACCTGGTGTGGAGTGTGTGTGTGTGTGTGTGTGTTTCAGCTTCTAGCAGGTGTTGTGAGTGCAGTTACTTATGATAATGTCCAGTTCTCCCTTTCATCGCCGATTAGGCCCTCTGAGTTGTCTGGTTGTTTGCGTTGGTGGGTCCGCTGATTCTCGTCATTCCTTGAGCTAGAATGTACAGACCCTTGAAGCCTGTCCTCATAGGCTGGTGGTTTTGATCTGGTCGACATTGGCTGGCCTGGATCCAGGTGTCCTTTCCTTGAGATGTAGAGTTGTCATGTAGTCCATTCAGGCCAACTGCACTGGCCTGTAGTCAGTCAGGGGTTGCTTCCTTTGTAGGAACTCAGATCAGTTATGTTTTCCGCTGTTTTCCTGGTCAGCAGGACTTGGTTGGGGCCTCCCAATGGAATCCTTCCATTTCCTCCAGTAGACGTTTCTTTCAGGCATTCAATCTATCTTTACACCTCCCATCCAAATTCTAGCTTGAATATTAATTTAGCTAATATGTTTTAGTTACAAGATTTGGCCTCCCGCTCCATTTTGATCTAGTATAACACAACCTCTATACCAATGCATGTCAAAGTCTAAATTTAAGTGTGAAGTTACTCCCCAGTCCTCTCCCTTTACCTGGCAAATTGTCCTGAGGCCTACAGCAACATTAAAGGAACTGCAGGAATTTCTGGCAAGTACTGGCTGTGTGCTACATGTGACAAAAATCTCCCGTATTCTTCATATGAATGGGCTATGGGGTAGGGCTATACGGACGCCTTTTCTTACAAAGAAAAACATCCAAGCCCGGCTGAAGTTTGCAAAAACAAACATCAAGTCTCCCAAAAGCACGTGGGAATATGTGTTATGGTCTGATGAAACTAAGGTTGAACTTTTTGGCCATAATTCCAAAAGGTATGTTTGGCGCAAAAACAACACTGCACATCACCCAAAGAACAGCATACCCACAGTGAACCATGGTGGTGGCAGCATCATGCTTTGGGGCTGTTTTTCTTCAGCTGGAACCGGGGCCTTAGTCAGGGTGGAGGGAATTATGAACAGTTTCAAATACCAGGCAATTTTGGCACAAAATCTTCAGGCGTCCGTTAGAAAGCTGAAGATGAAGTTCACCTCTCAACACGACAACGACCCAAAGCACACATCCAAATCCACAAAAGCATGGCTTCACCAGAAGAAGATTAACGTTTTGGAATGGCCCAGCCAGAGCCCAGACCTGAATCCAATTGAACATCTGTGGGGTGATCTGAAGAGGGCTGTGCACAGGAGATGTCCTTGCAATCTGACAGATTTGGAGCGCTTTTGCAAAGAAGTGTGGGCAAATATTGCCACGTCAAGATGTGCCATGCTAATGGACTCCTACCCAAAAAGACTGAGTGCTGTAATAAAATCAAAAGGTGCTTCAACAAAGTATTAGTTTAAGGGTGTGCACACTTATGCAACCAGGTTATTGTGAGTTTTTTTTTATTTTTCCCCCTCAAAGATTTCAGTTTGTTTTTCAATTGAATTGTTCACGTTATAGGTCACATTAAAGGTGGAAAAAGTCCTGACATGATTTATCTTTGTCTCATTCTTTTACATCACAAAAACCTGCCATTTTAACAGGGGTGTGTAGACTTTTTATATCCACTGTAAGTTTGATTGGTCAGTATGTGGGTGAAAAATGGGGGAGAAGAACTTTGTTAACTAAAATATAGAAGAATGAGGTATAGGAGTTACAGGTCTATGATAAACTGAAGCACTTGTGAGGAATTTGTGGTATCTGTTTGAGTGATAGGATAATGTATAACACATGATAAGGTGACTCATTTAGCAGTTTCTAATATTTTAATTGGCAAGTTAGTCAGGAGACTGTTGTTTTGTCTTCTATTTTGTTCCTAAATGACCCAGTGTGGTTCAGAAAGTGTTGTTGTTTTTTTGGTTCCGGATTGGTGGCCAGTATGGGTTAGATAGGCCCTAACAGTAAAAACACTACCAGTAAGAGATTAGGAGACTTCCAAAAACATTTTCATTAACTGGCATAGTTTTTCACCTAGTAATGGGCTGGGGTCTAATATTAGAATGGGTTTTATTATTAGAATTTGCAATACTATTATTTTCAAACCAAATCTCAGAATTGTTTCAACTCTTCCTCCCTTGGCAGACTCCCTCTCTTCTTCTATTAAGAAGGAAAAAACATAAGCGTTTTCTTCAGCAATCTCCTGAATCAGAAGTTTTATCAATTAGATTTTAGTTTTTGAATTGTTGGCTGGAGTTTTTTTTTAGAAGTCACATGTTTGAATAATGATTTTAATTTGTTTTAATGGAGTAAGCCTATTTTGCAATGATAACTTTTCGCATTACACATCTACAGTTAAATGACCAAAATGATTTAAATTTCAATTTTTTTATTTTTTGTTTTCCTCTCAAAGTAAAAAAAAAAGAAAAAATGGGGAGAAGAAGACATGTTTGATTAAGAAACAACTGAAACATGATTGGAGTTTAATGGAGTTAGCTAATACACAACTCTCTGCTGTAGTTGGGATTCTAACTTTGTGTTGTGCGAGATTCCATCTTTGTTTCTCACAATGTAGGAGTCCTGAATCACTGATACACCTTGTCCAATGAAGGGGTACCTCACACCTGTGGTCTAGATCATTCCAGGGCCAAACCAAGCCCAGACCTATGAGAGACTGCCTTGGGTTCAGAGTAAGAGTATTGGACACTGATGGTTCCAGATTCACCACAGCCAAGGAGAGGTGGGTGACAGATTATGCTACATAAAACAGAGAGTCCAAGGCTGGGCCATTGACATCAGTCAGGAGCTGAACTCTATGAAGGAGAGGTAACCATCTGGACTAACTCTTGCAAGCCTCTCTGACCAGTTTTCTTCTCGTCTGTTCATCAATTTTGGAGGGACGTCCAGTTCTTGGTAATGTCTCTGTTGTGCCATATTTTCTCCTCTTGATGACGACTGTCTTCACTGTGTTCCATGGTATATCTAATGCTTTGGAAATTATTTTGTATCCTTCTCCTGACTGATATCTTTCAACAATGAGATCCCAGAACAGCTGAACTTTATTTGTGATTAATCAGAGTCACTTTAAATGATGGCAGGAGTGTAATGATTTCTATTTCACATTAGTTTGAATGTGATTGGTTAATTCTGAACCCAGCCACATCCCCAGTTATAAGAGGGTGTGCACACTTATGCAACCAGGTTATTGTAAGGTTTTTATTTTTCATTTTTCCCCCTCGAAGATTTCAGGTTGTTTTTCAATTGAATTGTTCATATTATAGGTCACATTAAAAGTGGAAAATGTTCTGACTTGATTTATCTTTGTCTCATTCTTTTACATCACCAAATCCTGGCATTTTAACAGGGGTGTGTAGACTTTTTATATCCACTGTATGTCATGTGGACACCCCTCTCTCAACACTGAGGAGAGAAATACATTGTTACTACAACTCCAAGATGTAAGTATGTTTTATGTCATGTAGCCGAATTATCTAACTTAAAAGCATTTGTGAGGATGTTGGGTTTAACACTGGGTCTGTATGTCTAGATTTGTAAACACATACAGAAAATCACAGAATAAGTCAAATAACATCAAAACATCCAGCTTACTGTCAATATAACCTACCATTACCATGTTTAATTATTCATTAGTTTTTCTTATTGAGAACATAGAGAATATTTTACCTAAATTGGGAAAAACCATTTTACAAATGTCATCATGAATGTAGCACACATTCTCTTTCTCTCTTTTTATCATTGAAGTCATTAACTTATAAATCACCAAACATCCAGACATACAGAACAAATAGCACAAATAAGCAGGTTTGCAGTTAGTTCTTAGTTTTGTTAAGCAGGCAGCTTGCAACATTTGGACATAACACAAACACAACATTTAAATGGACATACACAAAGACAATACATTTAACATTGGCCAGTTGATTCTAACTTAAAGCGAGTCTTGGTCGTGTTTCATAATTTAGATGAGCTCATATTTTAGAAATTGCAAGTCTTGCAATTTTGTGTACACAGAGTTCTCCAATTGGAATGGGAAAGCAACCCCAGACGACCATCATCTCAAATAGTGCACTATTTCCTTCAGACTAAAATCTTAATTTATAACTGTCACACATTCAGGTATTTGCAAACAGCGAAATCTTAGCAAGTTAAAACTATAAACAATTTTGTGGCTTCTGCCTTTAATCTATTTGAATATTGTATACCAGAATGGGAATGACCCATAACCAATGCAGCTCTATTAATAAACATGAAATGCATTGTATAGATATATTCAGTTCATTTGTATCGCCTATATTATTACATAATTTTTGTGAGTGCCTAATGGTTGGCACTGATCTTTCTCCAGTTCATTTTTTGAACTGTGTCCCTTGATCAGATATGAAGAATTTCTAGTACACCAAAACCTTGCTATGACCTCTCACATGAAACATTTCAAAACAGTTTTTGCATCATTGTTTTGTGTTGGAAAAGCTTCCACCCAACTTGGAAATATGGCTATTATTACCTGGCAAGTAATAGCGTTTGTCTCCAGCCCTCTGTCATTTCGATAAAATCTATTTGTAAATGTACAATGTGATGGGGGTGTTTTACCTTGTTTTACAGGGCCTGTTTTCTGTATGTTGCATACCTTAGATTGGGCATTCCCTTCAGATTTTTGACATGCTTTTCGAAGTCATGGTGCAAACCAAAGTCTGCCTATATTAGCTATAATTCCCCATTTTCCCATGTGGCACACTCTATGAGCCACTCGGAAAGACTGGGCATAAGTGAGACTGGTGCAATGGGTTTACCGGACAGGTGTCTAAAGATCCCGTCGGTACCAGCTGCACAGCCGGCTGTCACCCAGGTTTGTTTGTCAGCCTCGGCAACAGAGGTCTGCAGGTGATGGATATGGTCAACAGTGTAACCTGGACACAGATTGACATGTTTAGTAGCAGAACGAGTTACAGCAGCAATAAGAGGCATCTGAGCAGCCTCTTTTCCGCTTTGTCTACCATGGAGTTACCTACGGACACACTGTCGTTACCACCTGTATGCGCGGGGTATTTGATAATAGCAAGATGTAAGCTTCTAGCAAGTAATAGCTTCTATAAAGTCTCTGTAGAGTCATACATGTACCAGGAGAGTTAAGCGTATGGACCTGGTACCACTTCTACCCTGTTAAATGTTTTGTTCAATTAAATGGCCTAGACAAGAGAGCTAGTGACAAAGTCTGGACAGGCTTGGACTAGTTGCGATAACGTTAGCTTAGTATGTTTTATCTCATTATTCTGTCAAATAAAATGTCAAGTAATAATAGTCAAATAAGTTTCTTGTCAATAATACGCAAAAGAAACTATACGTTTCAAATAATATCACTTATTAAAAAAGATCTAGATCTCTAAAATAAAGTAGTGGACAATAACTGTCCAAATAACCACAAATAACTCCAAATAGGAAAAATAATTGTGTCCGAGTGAAAATCACCAGCGTACTTAATTTGCTATGGCTGTATCGATGCTTGAAATGTCTTAGAAAAAGTTCCATTTACTCCAATTACAACAATCTTTGGTATCTGCCTGTTGCTGCTGTTTTCTAACAAAACACAGATAATAGAAATAAAACAAGTACGGCGGTGTATTTGCAATGGTTTCACACATGGATTCCCCCATGACCCTTATGTAAGTTCTTCACCAATACACACACAATCCTAAGCCTCACTGTATTGAGCACACACACATTTTTCTCACTCACTCATTCAAACACCCATTCAATGCCGGCCATCCATACTTCTGTTAACAGTGTAGAGATTTTTAGCCCCTCACCTAAAGCTCTTGGGTATCCTCACCTAAAGCATCTTGGATATAACAGATTTTAATTATTTTAATTTTCCCAAAAGAGTTTGTCACTCACCTATATTATCTCATGCGTTAGTTGATAACCAGTTGGTTCTCTCACGTATAAGTTCTTGGGTGTCTTGAATTAGTTATTCCCTCACATATAACAGAATCTTGGGAACCGCTAATTGGTTATACTATATTTATGTTTAGGAGTTTCTTGATCATTCTTCGTTATCTAATATGCAGTTACAGTCCAATCAACTCTTTTTTTGTTTTTTAACTTCTTATTGAAGGATTTTCTATTTATTACATTTAGTACAATATCTAATATTCAGTTACAGTCCAATCATCTATTTTTTGTTCTTTAACTTCTTATTGAAGGATTTTCTATATATTACATTTAGTAGAATATAACATTATGACAATGAAACAACAATAAAACATGTACCATCCATAATCAACTGTTATTTTGCTTGAATAAATTGGCCTTCGTCACTCCCGGCTCCGGTGCAAACAATTCAACTCTCAAAACAGACTGATATGAAGTTATTGCAATTTTTTTTCAAGGGGTTTTGCTTACCTATTATGATGTGCTCAGTTCAGTCAGCTGGAGAGAGTTGAAAAGCAGACACCATTATCATTAAGTCCCATTTGGGATGCCAAATTGTGGAAGATGGAAAATGTTTGCAATTTATCAAGTAAAACTCCTTCAGTCATTAGCATAACAGTTAATTATTTCAGGTTTAATCGTATATACGGGAACAAGCATCATGACAAAAAGAATACAAGTACAGAGACCAACACAGAGTGGTGTCATGACAGTTGTTCTGATTATGGCATTTCAGGTTCAAGCTTATATTCTCTTCCAACAGTACAGATGATGGAATTAACACTTGCAAAAATACATACAAAGAATTGTTGTTGCCATGATGTAGCCTAGAGAATGCAAGGTTGCATACAGACATAGATCCTGGAGACATAGGTAATCATAGAATGTCGGTTGCCCAGACAACTTGGTGAAAGCTCACACACGACAGCAGGGGCATGTTACTATTGGTGGTTTTGCTAACTCAGCTCTCCCCATAAGGAATAGAGTCCTGTTCACCTCTATAATACAAGGAACTGGAGCCCCACTGCTGCTATAAAGACGTACTAATGATTTCTGCTAGGCCCAAGGCCTAGTCTTCCACACAGATGGAGACTAGGAACATTACTCAGCTGACATTCCATTCATTACTGCCCCTGAACACAGATAGAGACATCATGAGTTGCTGACAAGGAAAGACAAGTTGTTGAGTATACGTAATGTTTCAAGCACACAGAGTACGGAGGCCTTCTAACAGAAAATTGAAAAAATAAGGATATTATAATAAATTAATTTTCTACACCAACATGACACAGGGTGACAAATAGGGAGACATAGAAATGCATGGGTGCAACACAGTGGGATGATAGGTGTGGCCTCTAATTTATTTGGTTATGAGTCTTTCCGCGCATCACACTGAGTTAACAAATGTAACACATGGCCATACATTTTGTTCAATTTTATACACAATATGTTCTATCACTCAGACTTGATATTGGCCAGATGTGTAAAAAAGAATTCAGTAGTACAGAAATATAAATACAATATTTTGTGTATCATCATCACGATACTAACAGTCGAGATGACAAACATTTGGAGATGTTTGATGACATCTTATTACAATTCGTGAATATTGAAAATGTGATTATGAAATTAATTCAATTTGGTCTCATCTAGAAAGAAGGAAATATGAATAGCTTTAGGAATTAGCTTTCTTCAAAAATGTATATTCTGGGAAAAATAAATGTTGGATGTAACATAATAGTAAAAAGGAAGTTTTGATGTCTTTAGACTGTAAAGATGACTGACCGTTCTTAATTACACATATGACATCAACCTCCGCTCTTGTCAAGTTTGGACCTGGCCAACCTCGATGGCAGCAACATTTTCCACTAACACCTTTTCCTGCTTGCCCTACTAATCTCCGGGTTTAGTTTGTCTAATAATGTAACTGATGAATGTGATATTCAAAGTATGTAACAATTATGTAATTCGTTTATGTCATCCTCTGCCTCACTATTGGGGCTTAATGAACACTGGTGAATCTGAGAGGATTCAGAGAGCTATGACTACGAGTTGTTTCGTGTTTGCCCCTTGTCTTCTCTTTTCCTCCCTCCTCTTTTGCCCCTTCTCTGTCTACTCTGTAGGTGTGACACTGTTTAGGAGAAATGTCTCCAGCTCCTTCCAATGGCTCTGCAAGACTCGTCTGCCCAAACGTCTCCTTAGTTTACAACCCTTCGTTGGAATTCTTCAGGGTCAATTTTACAACCTCACTGCCTTCGTTCTCCGGCAATTCCGTGATGAAGACTTCTCAACACACATTCACACTTCATCAGACATTCATACATTCCTAGTCATTCATATGTCTTGACCATGCTAAAAATGTTTATTCTACTCCTATTATTCCACAGATATGGAATTATACGTACTTGTTTCCTAGATGTTTTCTCCGTGGTTTAGTTTTACTTGGTGGCCTTATTCCAACTTATGGTGTCATGGTAGCCCTTGACAAAATCTTATAATAGGCTTTCGACATTTCATTGACGAATTGGCTATAATGTCTAATTGGCTTTACAATCATTCATATGTTATTCTAACAAAACAGTGCTGACTTCACTCCCATGATATTGATCACTGATCTTTGGCTTTTGATAGTTCATTATGTCTTCAAATACTTTATTTTGAACTTGTTTTCTTTGCTTTAAGCTTCTTCTTGTTTTTCTTAAGTCTTGTTTTAAGTCATTTGTCATTGCTTTTGTTTCTGTCACCATGTAACTGTGTTTCCTCTGAGTAATCTTACTTTAATGTGAGCACTTACTATGTGTGTCATTATGGACACAAAAGGGGGACTGAAGGAACTGAAAAATGTCAATTCTATGTTTATTCACATATTCAATGATTCTTCATTATTTAGTATAGACATTTATACCTATGTACTTAATTTCTGTCTTAATAGGCAATCATTGGAATGTTAATGGTTTAGAGATGTTTCTGTAAGCTGTGAATGCAGGGACAAAAAGGTTTGCTTGTTATTGCCTAGCTTGCTTTCTCCTTCAGATAACATGACTGTCTTATGAGATGGCACCAAAACAGATCGGAATGTGTCCCTAATTGATAAGGAGTCTGTTCTTCAGGACTAGTCTGTTATCCTTTGGTCAGTAAACCAACCAACATGCCTTTAGTTCTGGGATATAAACCAGAGCTGGGTTTGTGGAAGCTCTCTCTTGTATTTTCATCCCTTCTGGCTGCATCTTTCCTCTTGCAAACATCTTGAA
>JACXGI010015709.1:0-17017 GCA_016801175.1 Esox masquinongy | reverse complement strand
ACTTCTAGCTTTAGCGCCTTTTCCCTTACTTGGCCTTCTGCCAGTTTATTACCGAATTCCAAAGTGGTCTGTTCTTGCTCCCAGCTATTCTAGTAAGATAAGGATCCTGTCACCCCCTCCTCTAATGCAGTTACAATATCTCTTAGTTCTACTTAGCCTCTAGCAGACTTGCATGTTATCTTAATACAATTGCCCCACAGGTGTTTGCCTCAATTAGTAAAATCTTGTTTTGTAAGTGGACCGCATACCTCACTGCCATAGAGGGCGATTGGTTCAATTATGAATTTAATTATTTTTTGAAAATTGTAATAGGTATTTCAGGTATATCTGAATTTGTTTTTGTAATGGCGTAGAATACCCTGCGTGCTTTGTCTCTCACTTCATTCACTGCTTCTTTTAGGTGTCCAGTTGAGGTTATTTTTAAACCAAAATAGTTGTATTGTGTGTACCAATTGAGAACTTTGGTGTACCTCCCTGAGATCTGGATCTACTCAGGAAAATCATTATTTTGGTCTTTTTGGGGTTGTTTGGCAGTACTGCTCTTGCAGGTTCAGGCTGTGCTGTAGACCATGTGCTGTAGGTGACAGGCATTGAAGAGCAGGCCACTCGATATTCCTTTGTTCTTCCGAGTTCGTCCAACCAGGAAGTCACGTGTGTCAATACACAGCTTTGGCGAAACGTGATGAAACGTCGTCGAAGCTGTTCTCCTTTTCGGCGGGGGGGAAAGAAGGAATTCGCGCCTGGCTGTGCCCAACTTTGGGAACTTGTTTTTGGGTTACTTAAGTGCATGATATTATGCCAAAAAGTTGTTGTGTAGTACATTGCACCAGTAATCGGTTCAAAAACCGAGATCTGCGATTTGCACTCCTTCCTTGTGGCACGAAATATGCAGAAAGAAGGACTTTATGGCTTCAGGCTATTAAGAGAGAGGACATGGGAGGAAAACTGTGGGACCCGGTATCTCCACACACGTATGTCTGTGGAAAACACTTCGTAACTGGTATGTTAGTCAGTCATAAATTGTATGTTAGCCAGTCATTCGCTACAAAGCATAGCTTCGAACGCAAACTTGGGTTATAACTAATTGTTTGTGTGCCATGTTATAACTGGTTTTACGGTAGTGCCTGGTAAATTAGCCACGAGCTGTATTGGCTACTAAAGCTCTCTAGAACCAGGTGCCGGAGCTAGCAAAGTTGTAACGTTAACCAGCTAGGTTGTAACGTTAAATTACGTTTTACGGCTAGGCTCGACTGCAAGATACAGTCGTTTGTTTAGCTGCGGTATGGTATTTAGCTGTTCTTATCGTTTTCCATCGACCACAATATTAAAACTGAAAGTATACTTATGATTTCAGGATTCCACGTAAATTACCATGAACATCCGGACTATGTGCCTTCAATTTTTCCCCACCGGCGGGAATCTCGTGCTATTGAAAAAAAAATGGGCAATTCAAGAAAAAGGGAACTGGGTGATCCGTTGCCTCCACCCAAAAAACAAAAGAGGCTCCTCGGAATATCCAATAAATATGCTTCTCCTTCATTAGAACCAAATAGAGATGGTTCCTTTTCATCAGAACCAATGGAAGATGCTTCCCCTTCATCAGAACCAAATGAAGTTTTACAAGGTCTAGACGACATCTCTTCTTTCCAAAGGCCTGTTGCAGAAAGTGAACGGGCCCAGATGATGGTTGAAATGGAAAATCTAAGAAGAGAGCGTGATGAGGCGAGAAGAGAGCGAGATGAGGCAAGAAGAGAGCTAGATACTAAGGTGGACTGGACAAAAGGGCGACTGTCAGCCAATGCTTTGAAGGGGAATGACACTGCATGTAAAGCCATGACAGGGCTCCGGTGGGCCGTGTTTTTGTGCCTGCATGATTACCTTGTACAGTTTATCAAAACACCGCAGAAGGCCTTCAAACTGTCCACTCAGGACCAGCTTTTCATCTGCCTGTTGAGGCTACGCCAGAATCCGTCCCTGTCACTGCTTTGCCAGATTGTGAACCTCAGACTGGCTGCTCTCCAGGACTTGTTTTCACGATGGTTGAACTTGATGTTTGCTAAGATTGCTTTCCTGATACGCTGGCCTGACAGGGAATGTATTTCAAGTGCTGTTTCGGCGGAGATCAAAGCGACATTCCCTCGTCTTACATCCATCTTTGACTGCTTTGAAATTCGCATTGAACATACCAAAAAGCTAAAAGCCAGGTAAGTACCAGGTAATACCATAACATTTTACATTTTAAATGTTGCCTCCAAGGATTGTTTACATGTCCCAATTTCATTTATTACAGGGCAAAATCGTATTCCTGCTACAAGAAATGGACGACAGTTAAATATTTCATGGCTTGTAGTCCAGCTGGTAGAATCGTATACCTGACAAAAGGTTGTTTGGGTGGAAGAGCATCTGATGTGAAGATTGTAAGGGATTCAGGCTTCATATCACCACTGTACCATCATCCTGGGGACCAGGTATGTCAACCTGGATTAAATTGATGTTCTCCTCCACATTACAAACCCAGGCATGCACTGCACAGCTAAAGCCAGAGGAAAGGGACTGCCGTGAATGTACTTGAAATCACACTACAAATGCGTTTTTGTTTCACTTGTCCATTTGTTTCAGATCTTGGCCGACCGCGGTTTCACCCTGAAAGACGACTTTGCCCAGATTGGTGCCAATCTGCTGACCCCAGCGCTCACCGGTGCCAGGAAACATCTCCCCGGGAAAGTGGTTGAAGAAACCAAAATAAAATCCACTGTTCGTGTTCAAATTGGTACGTTTATTGCTTGAATGTTAATGATCAATACCAATGGTTTACCTGATAAATGTCGTAGTATGCAATTTTTATTTTATACTATTTTTTACTCTTGTCTTTTGGCTCCTTTGTTATACTGAGTGATCTTTTACAAAAACACAAACAAAGACACAGTATAAAGAATGTGTACGTTAAATAAGTAATTATTTTTGCAAGACGTGTTTCATGAAACAAAAACAAGATTGCACAAATATTCATAATTTGTCTATAGAGCGGGCGATAGGCGTCTTGAAGGAGATGTTTCATATCCTTGATGGACCGATTCCTCTTCAGGTGGTGAAGTCTCTGCAGGACGAAATGGAAAACGGTGACATTGCCACGATTGATAAAATAGTACATGTATGCGCCGCTTTGGTGAATGTGTCAGGAAGTGAGGTGTTCAACAAGAACCAGTTAGGGGCTGAATAGTGTCCAGCCTAAATTCCTAAGCCCGACTGAAGCAGAACCTGGACTTATTTAGACATGGGGCAAAGGACAACACTGACTTGTGAATTAAGCTAAATTAGTGGTTATTGTTAGCTCATTAGAAGGATTCATTTGAGTTTATCACTGATTTTAATGTATCAGCGTCTTCCTCATCTACCATCATCTACCTCACTGTCTCAGCTTCTATCTCCTCAGATGTCAAGATATCATTTGGGACATCGGTTATTGTTAATTACATGCTTTTGATGAAAAATATGAATTTCAATGACAAGTTGAATGCATTTTCAATTGCTAATAAACCTTTTTGCAAAGAAATACATTCTCAATATTTTGCACAGTGTTTTCACCTCAGTTTACCTGAATCTCCTGGTCCATCTCTGGGTCTGAGGTTCCCCCCAGTGAGGGACTACGGCCTCCAGTATCCACTGTCTATTGAGGAACTCCTTGTCTCATTGGACACGGAAGATAACACTTTGCAGGTGATTCTCTCAGCAGGGCTTGCAAGACATTGGCAGCTGCACCTGTGAAAACAAACGGAGCACAAAGTGTTATTCCACTTCATATAATATGATGCCAAACACTGTAGTGATATGGGATTAGTGCGGAACCTCACCTGAGTGTCGTAAGAATCACGTCTTCGAGGATGTTAAGTCTCCATGGCATCAACCTCATCGTCCCTGTCCCACCAACCTCATCGTCCCTGTCCCACCAACCTCATCGTCCCTGTCCCACCAACCTCATCGTCCCTGTCCCATCAACCTCATCGTCCCTGTCCCAATCAACCTCATCGTCCCTGTCCCAATCAACCTCATCGTCCCTGTCCCACCAACCTCATCGTCCCTGTCCCAATCAACCTCATCGTCCCTGTCCCACCAACCTCATCGTCCCTGTCCCACAGAATGCAAATTAAGTCATATTTTGTAAAACTAGCTAAGGTTAAATGCAGTCCACATTGCCTGGACAAGGGCTCCAGCTACTATGTGTGGCTTGTTGTTCCAGGTAGCAGGAGGGAGAGTGAAGGGACACGACGATGCACTGATCACTCTCAATTTATACAAACAATCATGAGGCTGAATGACACGTTCTTTAACCGTCCACACAAAAAACATTCATTTGTCCACCCTAAAACAAAAGTGGGTCTAATATCGATGTGAAAAGGGTCAGATTGAATGCGAGTCCGTGGCAGCATCCACCTTTCCCCCAATAATAGACGGTCTTGTGATGTCACATACCAATGCCGATCTGGTAATTATCAGTGGTTATAATCGCCAATGTCACCAATAACTTCAGACAGCGGAGAGCATACAGCCACAAGGAGCAAAAATCAGGGGAAATTTAGGTAAAACCTTTCTGAGTTTTCCAAATGGTTATATAGGTACAACAAATCAAATATACTTTTGCCTCGCAGCCTATAAGTTGAATCCATGCTTCAGTTAAAGACTAACCAGGACTGTGTTATTGTTGAATGTTTATTCTATCTGCATGTTGACCAACAATAGATTTCTGTTCTTATAACCTTAAATAGCTGCAGAGACATCGTCAAATGAAGTCTCTTGTTCCAGAGATTCTTATCAGGAACATGGTCATAACATTTGAGTTATTTGCAGTTCCGTCCCACAGGTTCGTCCCACAGGACGGAACTGTGACCTGTATGAATTCGTGTTGAATGATGTCTGTGCTGTGTTTAAAAATGATAACACCCTTTTGGGGGAGGGGTCAATTCAGCATGATGTGAGCGTGTGCAGATAATGTACCTCGTATTCTATCAACCCTACTTCAACTGTCATATCAGTTTTCTGAAATAAGTTTAATTACATCCAAAGTGGACATTGTCTGTGTTAAGCACATATGCCTGAAATATTGGATTGACAAAATGTGTGTTAAACAAACCTGTCCAAGTAGTTATGGACTGCAGTGCATATAAATGTTCATTAGTTACGCTGGTTGTCCCTTTGGATTCTGTGCCATTTTAAAATACTCTGTCTTTACAGGTGAGAGACCAGACTCAGAGGAACCAGAACCAGACACATCCAAACCAGCTAGTCCACACCACTGCTCCCACTGCAGGAAGAGTTTTACCAAATTAGGGAACCTAAAACTACATGAGAAAATACGCTCTGAAGAAAAGCTGTATCGCTGCTCTAAGTGTGGAAAGAGCTTTATTTGGTTAGCTAACCTGAAAAGACATGAGAGAATCCATACAGAAGAAAAACCTCACCACTGTTGTCAGTGTGAAAAGAGTTTTTTCTTATCAAGGCACCTGAAATCACATGAGAGAACACACTCTGGAGAGAAGCCTTTCCAATGCTCTCAGTGTGGAAAGAAATTCAACCAGTCATCAGATTTGAAAAAACATAAGCGAATACACACAGGAGAGAAGCCTTTTCATTGCACCCAGTGTGAGAAGAGTTTTTCCACATCAGGAATCCTGAAATCTCATGAAAGAACACACTCTGGAGAGAGGCCTTTCCAATGTTCTCAATGTGGAAAGAAGTTTAACCAGTCATCAAAACTGAAAACACATCAGAGAATACACACCGGAGAAAAGCCATTTGAATGCTCTCAGTGTGGAAAGACATTCATCCAGTCATCACACCTGAAAGAACATGAAAGAATACACACAGGAGAAAAGACTATAAAATGCTCATACTGTGGAAAGATATTCCTACGAACAGCGGACCTGAAAATACACGAGAGAATGCACACAGGAGAAAAGCCTTTCCACTGCTACCAATGTGGCAAGAGTTTTACCCAATTAGGGCACCTGAAATCACATGAGAGAATACACATTAAAGAAGCCTTAACAACACCTCCTCCTGGACATTTTTCTCATCAGTGGACTTGAAAGAGCTGTAGAGAATTGAGGAAGCTACATCCTGCCTCATGTTTGGGGTGTCAGGGTAGATTATTGGTCAAGAGCACTTGGCCAATGAACAGAAGGTTGCTGGTTCAAGTCTCTAAGCCGACAAGGTGGAAATCAGTTCCATTCTGTTCCAGAGGAAGACTATTAACCCTAGTTATAAATTACTTATATAATAATATAAATTACCAATATGCCATGTGTGTTTAAGTATATTAATTTCAGCATCAATGTGTGGTCTATGAACTAATTAAAAAGTCCTTTTCAGGTCCTTTTCCTCTGGCTTGTGAAGGAAGAGGCAGTGTGGAACGAGGATAAAATAGTGTGGAAGAAAGTAATGTCTTCCTAAAAATTATTCTGATTGTCTGGAATCAATCTGGGAAAAACATAGTTTTAGCATTTTTAATTGCCTTGTTGCTTACAAAACTGTAGACAAGATTTTTCATAGATTCAAAAGGGACTGCTTGGTTAAAGTTGTGAAATATTGTTTACAGCTTTTGAATAATACATGTCACCACTGTGTTCATTACAGGCCGAATTTGATAAACTTTCTGTGGTGTGGCATAGAATTTGCTACAATCCCCACTGAATTTATGCGGATGCTAGATTGATAAAGGCAAAAAATATGGAAAATGTACATTACATTTTAGTTCACAAATCAAACACAGGTTGAAAGAAAACAAGATAACTAAGAGGGAAGAATTTTTTCTGCTTTATTGCCCCGTTTAATACACCGTTTACCTCAATGTCCGTATAAAACACTGGCTCAGATAAATTACGTTTGTGCAATGCCTAATCCAGCGGCCCACCCCTGGTAAGAATGAAGTCGTTTCTACTTAATTGGGTTACCCACTCCGTTCAGCAGATGGCGATGTACGCATTCCGTTTCATGACGTATTATGTAGTGGACAGCACGTAACCGGCTTTTTTTTCTTCGACAACAACAACACGGCTTCTGATTGAACATAAAACCAAAACATTTAGTCGTAAGACGATTTCTGTTTGAAACATGTTCACGTTATCCGCTAGTTGGCAACGTACATTTAGGTATAATTAGCTAGCTAACATAACGATCATGAGTTCAATAAACCGGTTGCCTCCTGCTATTTTAACGGAAAAACAACTCGTGAAAGAGAACATAGAGTCCATAATTGTCAAAAAAGTAAAGGTTGAGTCTTACGGTGAAAGAACACCAAGCTTTCAGAGTGAATGAGGTGAAAGATGTGCATGTCAAAGAAGAGGAAAAGAAACAAGAACATTATGCTGAAAGAATGAGAGTTCACTGTCACGGATCGTGACTCACGGTGATAGAAGAGGAAGATGTTTTTGTAGTGAAGGACAAGGGGAGATTACGGTTACATTGGAAGAGGAGGATTATGAAGACGAGGAGCCAGGAGATCTGATCTCTAAAATCAGCGAGGACTTTTTAAAAAACAAAGCTTCGAACCCTCTTGTTGAACAGGTGTGAATTTAAATGGGCATTCTACAAAAGTGTTAAATAATAGTGTTGTTCTAAAAGTGAATAGAGTGGGGGTCACCAACTAGAACTAACAGTGGAGATGATCATTATATGTTCGAAAATAATCATAAGTGCCGGCTTATTTCAACGAAAAAATAATGAAAACCAAATGCCTAATAAGCTAATTAGGACAACAGCGCTGCCTAGTTGCCCGATTTAGGAGCAGTTTTGTGGCCAGATTTGCGTCGGGGATAGTTTTTTTATGGTGTTAACAATCTTAATTGTCGCACGCCGCCTTCCCGAGGTTACGTGGCAGAGGTTTGGTCTCTGGATAATTATGCACATGTTGTAAAACTATCATTTAATTATTACGTCAGATATGTTATGGATGTTTTTTGGAAATTATAACAATTATAATTTCCAAAAAACATCCTAGTGCGTCTCTTTTCGTGCTTTCAGGTGTCTTGTATTATCTTACATATCCCAGGTTCCCTAACTTGATATATGGATTTCCTTTAGATATTGATCCATTTGCCAATAGATCACAAAAATAAATACATGGTTTTAATAACATGGTTTAATGACACCTTAAATGTCTAAAAGCAGATGAAATTACCTACACAACTAACCTCCAGTGCTGGAGCCTGGCTGTTCTACACCTGATCAACTGGTTTGGTGCCTTCTCTGTCTACAGAATCAATCTGAATAAGAGTCAACTATCGATCCATCAGTCAATCTGTTTTTTATAAAGCCTTTTTTACATCAGCAGTTGTGGCAAAGTGCTTTTACAGATACCCAGCCTGAAACCCCAATGAGCAAGCAACAAGAGTTAATGCACAGGGGCTAGGCAAATCTCCATAATAGGGTCAAAACCAAGGAAGAAACCCTAGACAGGAATCAGACAGACCACGGGTGGCAAGTCCTCTTGAAGATTATACACGGGTGAAGATTATACTAGTATGTGACATTTACAGCTACCTCAATGTGTTTGCATGGTCATATGATAAGCAGGTCATTACATTCATGTGGGCCGTGTCCAGTCTTTAAACAGAATCCAAATCAGCTGCATAACCAGGTGGACAAGGACAGGGACAACCAGGTGGGCTTTGGGCAATGACAGCAGGAATCATCAGGCAGCAACTTGATCTGCAACACAACCAGGAGGACTTTGGACAGAGACAGCCACAGGTAATTTGTGCCTGGTAGTCCTGGGGTGTGGTCCAAGGGCTCATGTCCTCCTAAGGTCTTAGAGTTGACAGGAACCTCCTTGGTTAGAACATCTCCCTTGAAGATGAATCCATAAAATGTACCTATGTGGGTAGAATATTCACACCCAAGTCCTTTTATAAACACTATTGATAATCCACTGATTTGGGACTAAAGAACAGACAATAGATACAAACCACCACTGTAAATCTAAATTGAATGGACGATTGGTTTACCCAAATGTAAAGTGAACAATGTTCTGCAGATATCTGGGCTATTATGTTTTGGTTTGTTGTAGAGGCTGGCTTGGAATGGAGTGTTAGTATTAACACCCCTGTTCTATTTAAACAGGGTTTATGTACATTTTATAATCATAATCATTACTGTAAATATATATATATATATATATATATGTAGTATAATATTTTGAAGAAAATGAAGATGGCAGTGAATCAGGCTGTGAGACCAGTCCGTCAAAAAGCCCCAGGTCCACTGACTGGACCCACTGGACCCAACTGACAAAACAAACTTGGCGAAACAAACCTGGCAAAAGCCCTGGTTGGTCTATTGGACCCAATCACAAAAATGAAGGCAACATAACTGTATATAACCTATTAATTAATGAAAAGGTCAGGCATAGATTAAAATAAATCACATTTCCTTTTACCCCAAAAAAGTAATCTGGTATCCCCTGTCCTTACTTATAAACAAACTTCGCCCTTCGGTTTTTGAGGAGGGAAAACTTCTCTATGACTTTTTTGTTGAAGTCGGGTATTTCTCTAGTGAGTTTTTTTTCAATGGACAGCATTGCGAGAGCATGCAGTCTGTCCTTTGACACAGTGTTCCCCAGAAACGTCCTCACTCTCCTGAGGGTGGAGAAACACCGGTCGGACTCTGACGTGGTCATTGGCGTCGTTGTAAGAATGCGGAGCAGCTTCACGGTCTCTGAAAACACCTCCCGCAGGTTGTTCTCCAGCATGAACTTGAACAGAGCCAGGGCGCTCTTGGACCATCGGAAGTCAAGGCTGTCATACATTAGTGAGAGCTCTGTCTGTAGCCTCGCTTTGCTCAGCATGGGATAGGCTTCTGCCGTTTTCGTCAGTGCTTCAGTTGGGAAGACCTTGGCATAGTCAGGGAAACGATCACTGTCCAGTAAGGTGGCTCCAGTCAGGTGGTGGGTGAACGTGAAGCGGTCGTTTGCGTTTAGAATAATTCTGTCACAAACCTAAGAGTGGGAGAGATGAAAAGAGGCGTGTTCTCAATTCTAGTTAACTATTTAAAATGCATAGGTCGAATTTAAACTGAATATGAACATATTTATTACAGAGCTTTTTGTTGGATTGTATATGAAAACATTACCACATTACCTCATATGCCTGTTGTTGCCTGTCACCAACAACAATTCTGGTTTCGGTGTCAGTGTACTTGACACAGAGCGAGGGCACGGAATCTCGCACCCGGGACACGGCATCAGTGAAGTCTTTGACGGCCTCCTGCGCTTGTGAAGCGTCAATATGTCTATCATGCAGGTGTGCAGAAAGAATGTCCACAAGGCGCATTATGTGATGGAACAATTCAAGGAAAAACAGGAATTCATTGTCCTGTAACATTCTCACAAATCCTGTTGCCTCTCTGATTGTGATGTTATCAAAGTCATCGGACGATTGAATGGTTTGAAAGCACTCCAACAGATGGTGCTTGTGTTCAAACACGACATTTACAACACAGCTCTGGAAATTCAAACGGGTCTGCGAGGCTCGGGGGAGCCTACTTGTCACAGTTCTGTTCAGCACATCAGTTCTCTTCTGGGACTGCCAGAAGAAGGTTGAGAACCCGCTTAAATCAGAGAAGAACACACGTGCCCGTTGAACAGCCGATGCTGCTTTTTGCATCACAAGACTGAGCTGCTGCGCATAACAGTGTAGAAAGTGAGCGTTTGGGTATTCATCCTGAATTATTTTCCCAACGCCAGCAGTTGACCTGCACATCAAGCTCGCCCAGTCACATGTTTGAGCAATTAGTTTTTCCTTGCCTGTGGCTTGCTCTGGAAAAATCAAGCCTAGGTTTTCCAAGAGAGCCTTGCTGACAGCCTCCGCATTAGAACCTCCATCAAGTTTGATAAAGGAGAAAAATCGCTCTTGCAGCGTGTTGGTTGCGTCAACGTAGCGGTAAATAATGACCAGCTGACAGTGTGTCGTGACGTCCGTCGTGTCATCCACAATTATGGACACAAAGGCGGCGTTCTGCAACTCTTGCACAATGTGCGCTTGCACTGTGGCTAGCATGCAATCCAGCAGCTCGTTTTGTACGGTCTTGGACGTGCCTTTAAACACTGTAGTGGCTTCCAAGTGGTCTTTCATTGCACTGTCTAGCGATGCCACGAAATCGACGAGTCCCCTAAACACCCCCGGGTTCTCTGAGTCTTTGGCTTCGTCATGTCCCCTGAGTGCCAGCTCAAAAGCTCCACAGAATTTGAGACAGTCCAATACCTTAGATAAGATGTGCCGATTCTTGTCAACTTCGAGGTTGTGTTTGCGTATGTTAGCATGGTATCCTTCTTCTAACTGTGTTGCTAGCTTAGCCTTGCCTAGCATGGTTAGCTTGAATAAGCATTCCAAGTGAGATTTACTCATGTCGTGTTTCTTCACTCGCTCGGCAAAGTGTTTTAGGTCACTCATGCCTGTTTCCGTCCACAATGTGTCAGCCTGTCCGCTAACTGATGAACGGAACAAAAGGCACGGAAAACAAAACACACTGTTCCGAATTGGACAGCCGCATAACCATGACTTTTTTTCGTACCAGGCGCTCGAAAAGTTACGAGTATACTTCTTTCCTCTGTCCTTTGATGTCTGTTGGATGCAAATGTCTGGTTTATCCGGTCCCATCTGCTTTATGTCTAACTTTTGTCGAAGGGTCAGCCTTTCAAACTGTGTTTTTAAAAGTGAATCTACACTGTTCGGTGGTGACAAACGTGGCTCTTTCACCATTAAAGCTTCTTCCACCTCGTTCACAGAAAGCCCCCCCACTTCATTCACAGAAACATATTTTTCTTGCTTTACAGAAACATCATCATCTTTGGCAGAAACGTATTCCTCTTTCACTGAAAATACTTCCTCTTTCAGTGAAAATACTTCATCTTTCACTGTAATATCCTCACCCTGTGCTTCTTTTTTAATGGTGACAGACTGCTCGTTCGTTTCCACTTTCACGAGAGCTTCATTCTTCCAGCAGACCTCTTTAACTGGTTGAGAACAGTTTAGTGAGCTCATGGTAGGTGATGTTGGCTAGTTTGTTAGCATTTGTTATTCACCCAGAGCTAAGCTAATTTAAGAAACTAAACGTTAACTAGGAGATCAAGTACAAATAAACGTAAATTACACAATGAAATACGCAGACTACACAAACAATGCATAATATGATAACCTTTGGGGTTTTATGATAACTCGCAAGCTATCATCAAGGTTGAAGCCGTAGCCGTGCTTTTATTGTTGAAGCAGACGCCTGTGTTGTCCACTACATTATACGTCACGCAGGAAGCATAATCGGAAAGACGGAGATCGCCTTCTGCTGACGGGAATGACGCAATTTAGGAAAATATTTACTAATACTGTTTATATTAATAATAACGTGGTTAAAGTAATTTAAACAATATCATGTCCAATTCAACATAAAATTATATTTTTGCCGTACCGCGTAAGCCGAGCCGGCCAAGAAGAGCGAATGTCTCTTACTGTGACTGACTGACCAGAATGCTATTCCTTGTTAAATAGCGTAGTGGGTAGAAACGCGGACTTCCATGTAGAAGGACTGGTATTCGAACCTCGACACGGTCCCAAAATATTGTGCATTAGCATTTGTACCGCATAGACAAAAACTTCGTTGGCTACTACATTACGGTTTGTTCAGGATAGATAAAAACTTGAAAGCTGGCTACAGCTTTCAGTAGTTACATTATAGTAAGCCTAAAATAAAACTGTTTACATTCATAATGCAGCTATTTAACACAATGCTTAATTGTTTCTAACCAAATATTCAAACTTGGCATGATGTTAATGCGTGACAAAATGATGTAATGTCGAGAAGCTATACTGACACTGCACACATAAACAAATTATGCATCTAAGTTATAGTAAGCCTTAAATAAAACTGTTTACGGTTATATTACGACTGTTACTGGTGGATTTTGTAAATACGCATCTGTGCATGCTTTTTGGGATAATCATATATCACAATCCCCTGTGCAGTGACAGACCACCAGGCCTTGTGGGAATCACTCCAACCTTCAGTATTTTGACCGGTGTTCGATTCCCCTCTCAGGTTTTCCAATTTCTGTCTCTCAGAAATATTTATCCACTCCGTACTTTTCAGCCATCGGACGATAATATATATCCACTCTGTAATACCATGAATCTCATATATTTAAGAGAATAGTTGTATTACGTGACCCTTTTATACTGTTAATGTTTTCTAAAGAAACGAACCAGCCAAGGAGTGATTGGAGTCATTGTTTTCGTTATAGGTAGGCTGTATAGCTATTAGCTAGCCGTCTACAGAAATCTTTGTGCAAGAGTACACTTTAGTTCCGTTAATAAGTGTTCTGTTGTCCATGTTATTTCAGCAAAAATTTAATGGCTGAGGTAAAGTTTGCATTCCTGCTGTTTAAATAGTGTAATGGTTAAAGACACAGTCTGCCACATAGACTGCAGATTGAAACCAGCCAGGAACAACAACATTCAGCCCTTCTAATTGTGGGCCGGCTGAACTAGGCTTGCCTGGTTCTTTTTCTGGTTCCTTGTGTCTTACAATTAATTATTTACGATACAATGGTGGACACAAAAAATAATCACCGAGTCCATCCTCACTCACCTCCTCTGTCACGTTCTGTGTTGCAGAAGTAAACTGCTGGAATTGTGTGACAGAATGGGGTAAGCATATACCAGCCGTTAAACAATGATTGGCCAGCTCATCATTCTCTAAACATCTGATTGGCCAGCTCATCCTACTCAGGAGTACTATGTCATACTCCATGTCGTAGACGGTCGATTTCAAATGTACGTTTGATATTTTTTTAATAGCCTTTTTAATTTAAGTTTTGCCCACAAACTTGATGCACGAGTCAACAATGTATCAGTTAACAGAATATTAACGTTTGAATATTTGCATGAATAGTTATATGAATAAGAAGTGTTAATCTATTTTCTCCACACTCAGAGCTTTATTTTGTGGACTGAGGGGATGTACAATCAGTATTTTCTGTGATTCTCTTGTAATTTCAAGGCCCCAGCGGAACCAGATGAAGGGCTTGTCTCCTGTATTTTCTCTATCAATTGTGTTGATTGGACAAATCTCTTCTCACCCTGGTCTAAATTATAATACATTTAATGTTAGGGTTAAGGTTATGTATCACATGGTACTGAGGTTAAGGTTAGAGTTATGGTTAGGAAAATACTATTTTCAACCCTCCCAGACCACAATTCCTATCCAAAAATACACTCAACGCTAACTGCACTCACAGCTGCCCCTAGTGGCCGGCCTGTGTACCTTAACGTAACATTCAGCTGTTCGTTCTCCCCAAACCTGCCTGCACAATCACCGTTCTAGCCATGACATTCAGACAATAAGCGCCAGCAGATCCCGGATGTTGTTCATTTTTGTGACTTCCTGGACAATGTTTTACAGAATTTGTTTGACAGGCAAATGGCTGTTTCCCCAGCTTGGTGGACATTAGACATTTCATTTTTTTTAAAACACAAACACACACCCATACACTCTCCACTGCCAACTTCCTCAGACATTCATATCCACGTTTTCACCTCCAACCTCTAGTTGTGTAGTTATTAATTACACAATTAAAAAAAAAATTCTATATCTTTTTAGCAGGTAAACAAAATAAATTTCTCTTTAAAAAAAAGAGAAAATGCAAGAAATTAAGTTCTTTGAATGACTTGTTCAAAACCTCAGAGATAGCAGTGTGCTTTTATATCATGAAGATTTATTACAGAAACATAGTGAACATTAATTAGAATTGAATAGAAACACAGCAGATTATGGAAAGCTAGTAGGCAATGTGATATTGACTTTTTATACAACCGAAAGGGAGACAGAGCTTATTGCAGTATTTACTTAAGATTATTTTAGTGGTAACAACTTTACAACCGGAATGCAAGTATTTTCTATAGAACAGTCAGCCTTCAGGTCTAATGACCTGTCACAACCACAACCAATGGGAGGACAGATGTGTACACCACCATTGATCCTTAAGGTTCTCTGAATGCGATAGGTGGACACTAAATCATCAGCCGGGCTAAGTGGGAGATATGTGCTTCATCGAGGTGTCCATCTTTCCAAGAGGGAATTCTTGGTCTTGTCTGTGATCGGCAGCGGATTCGTTTGTACAAGTCCAGTATTCGCTTAAAGAGAAGTGTGACTTTTATATTTCGTGGTCCTAAACACGGTCATCCCCGTCCGTTCCAGGTTTTGGACCGTTGGCAAGAAAGAAGTGTGTTCATCCACTGGATTGCAGGGACACTGGTTAAACGGCTGTGGTGGGAGAGGGGGGCATCGACACCCCAAGCTCACAGTGAAATTCCAATGAAATGTGAGGGTGGGGCCAGACAGGGTTCATACCTCCTGATTGGCTGACACGTCCTATGCTCACGCCCTGATCAGGATGAGTGGCCAGCCACCTCCCCCTCTCAAAGTTGGTATGATTACGATGACAAATCCTAGGTACAAACATGGGGGTTGGGACCTCGTTCGTGACCCTTACATAAGCGTGAGTCATTAGGCCTGCTTTCACTGAAAGCAAGAAAACGTATTCAGGAAAGAATATCATCAATATAACATTTACAGTAAACAACGCTCAAAGCATGAAAACACGGTTTACTCTATGCACACACACAATTTCACTTCAGGGCTTCCCTTGAGAAGGAGAATTACATAAGGTCCTAATTTTGGTGTCTTGACCAAATAAAGAGTTAAAAGCATTTACTAGATTTGAAGTCTGTTTGGTCCCCTATCCCCACGCAGGATAGAGTCTTGACGCCGGAAGGTTCTTTTAAGAGGAGGGTGTAATTAAGTTCCAAACCTATTAAGGACAGTTTGTAGGCAGGGTTAAATCTTGCCCTGCTTCGGCCTATTCGGTTGGCCTGCTGGGTATATATATGTCTGGGATTTGAGATAAATCCAGCCCTACATAGTCCAACCTCAATAGAACTTCTATTGGTTAAAAGGACGGGCACCCTCCTTTTCTCATCTCGTACTGAATATTATTGTCCAGGCGATAAGGCTCTCATTCAACATCTTCCAGATGATTTGGAAAGCACTATCTAAGAATGATCTTCTTTGTCTTCGTGTAATTAATGTTAGCATGTTGTGAGGATCTTCACGACTTCCGTTAAGGGAACGGCATCTTCTTTGTTCCATTTCTTCTGTTCGATTGACCTATGTGCATTAGAAGTTACATAGGTTCTCCAAGAGGAGGTCATTAGTTTCACAAAGTTGTTTACATCCTTATGAGTCTCCTTATCGCCAATAATCACACTTTGGTTCGCTAAACACTCTGCTGCTTTCGTGAGCGAGTGTCCTATTCTGATAACTGAACTTGGCTTGGTGTAGTCATTTTTGTCTGGATTGAACCCACTGACCTTCTTTGCCGCTTCAACGACCAGTTCGAACCGGCTGGGTTTACAGACGTCCTGTAGGTGCTGTACACTGCTGTCAAGCTTTTTGACCGCTACCATAAGTCTACCCACTTCCCGTAATCTCTGAGAGATGTAGCCGTGCTGGGACAACTCATGACCGCGCTCCGCGTACAAGGCATCTCCAAACTGACAAATGAACGGGTCGTTTCGTATGTGAAATGCCACTGAATCTTGTTGCATTTTGTGTATGATCTTTTGGCATCCTTGCGAAGCACTTTTAGAGATTGGGATCAGATGGGAGGCTAGAGATTGGACCCGCTTCCTTGACCCCTTTTCTTCACTATTCTTTGACCCCTTTTCTCCTTCCTTTTTTGCCCTGCAAGATGACTCGTGTCTCCATAACTCACTCTTTACAAAAAAAGCCAGACAGTGAGAACAGGGCAGGTAGTCCTCAATGGAAGCACTTCCTGGAGGTTGTCTCCATGTCACAATCTCTCCCTTCCCCTCTTCGAGCACTAAGATGTTGTGTTGATAGTCACCTTTGTTTCTGAGCTCTTCAAGCAAGGCTGACCTTTTCTTAGAGCCTTTCGGGAAGCTACAGGCCCGGGCTA